>PVJN01065471.1:0-10243 GCA_004026805.1 Lasiurus borealis | reverse complement strand
GGGGTGTGGGCGGTAGGAAGCGCCGCAGACAGCCAGCGCCGCGGGCAGCAGCTGGGCGGGGCCCCGCGTTGTCACCAGCGCCATCGCGCCCCGCCCAGGCCAGCGCGTGACCCCTGCGGCCTCAGTTTCCTGGAAAAGTCCAGGAAGCGCCGATCGGCACGGCCCCGCCCAGCTCGGGCACAGGATGACCCCGGACACAAGATGACCCCGCGCAGGCCCTCCTGCGGTCGGCCACCAGCTCCCAGGGGCGCTCCTGGGTCCTGAATGGCCAGGCGGGCAATTCCAAGGCCCGCAGAGCCGCAGGGGCCTGGCCAGGGTGGACGTCCCGGCTGGCCCCCTCCCCTCCCCTTCTCTCCCTCCCCACCCATCCCTCCCCTCCCGGCAGAGGTCAGGGACCTCGGCTCTGGCCACATTCCTCTGCGGCCAAAAATGCAGCCGCCAGCACAGCCTGCTCTCCAGGCAGCACCCAGCCCCGAGCCCGGGAAGCCGCAGGGGCCCAGAGCCTCGAACCCGGGCGGGGGGGCGGGGGGGGGGGCAGGGCGGGCATGCCTGCTTTCATTTTGACGGTGAACTTTTCCTATTTTTGTTTTTACTTCTTTTATATATATATATATATACGTATATATATGTATACACACACACACACACACACACACACACACACATATATGTTATTGATTTTTTTTTACAGAGAGAAAGGGAGAAGGGACCGCGAGCCAGAAACATCGATGAGAGAGAGACATCGGTCAGCCGCCTCCTTCCTGCACGCTCCCCAATGGGGATGTGCCCGCCACCAAGGTACATGCCCCCGACCGGAATCGAACCCGGGACCTTTCAGTCTGCAGGCCAACAATGCTCTATCCACTGAGCCACACCGGTTTCGGCTTTATTTTTACTTCTGTTCATCCTCACCCGAGGACATCTTTCCGTTGGTCTTTGAGAGATCGCGGAGGGGAGGAGGGGGAGAGGCAGAGAGAGAGGAACGTCGATGTGAGAGACACGTGGGTTGGCTGCCTCCTGCCAGTACCCAGACCGGGCCGGGTATGGAGCCTGCAGCCGAGGTTCAGGGCCTCGCCAGGAATGGAACCTGGGTCTCTCCGTTCTGCCAGCCGAAGCTCTGTCCTCCGAGCCCCAAGGCCAGGCAGGGCTCGAGGACAATGAACTTTTAGAAATAATTACACCTGCTCTTTCCCCAACTATAAAACCACCTGTGGGCGTGGGAGACAAGCCGAGAAACGCGGAGAAAGCGATGGGAGGGACATGGGCCCAGGACCCGATCCCCCCACCCCACCCCCACTGTACCCGGCCAATGCCCTCCAGCCCAGGATCCCCCGGCTGTACCCCGCAAACGCCCTCCAGTCCCCACAGCGCCTGCCCTGTCTGTTTACACCCGGCTCCGCTCCGACACCAGCAGCTCCCACCTCCCACACCAGCCCTGGCCCCTAAATTCCCGGGGGGCTCGAACCCGCTGAGTCCAGACCTTTCCCAGCTCTGCCCTCAGAACCATTCCTGCAGCTCAGACGAGAAAGCAGATGCCGGTCCGCGCCTCCCAGGGGTTCTGGGTGGGCCAGGCACCCCAGGTGTGTCTGAGGGGGGCAGTGTGTGAGCCCCTGGTCCCCACCCGGGGGCTCATAGGCCTGGTCCCCGCCCCACTCACCGAGAATCCTGGAAGAAGGAAACCCGAGCGCTGCCCCTGACACCAGGAGCCCCAGCGCAGCCCCCACCGCTCCCCGGTCACTCCCAGGGCAGGCACACACGGAGGGCACAGTGGGCAGTGCTGGGGCGGAGACCCAGGTGACGAGGGGGGAGGGTGTCGGTCACAAGGCCCCCAAACCTGCCCAGGGCGCACCCGGGGTTTACCTTGGGCAGAGAAAAGCCAATGTGCCGAGGGCCTCCGTGGGAAAGAAGGCTGACCTCACCTGCCACAGGGAACGGGGCGGGACAGAGGCGGGCGTGGGCATCCAGGATCCCCCCAGACCCCTCTTCCCCCCACCCCCGCCAGCCACAGATGGACTGTCTAGGTCCCACAGACTCCTTCACTGAATCCTAACCCCCATGTGATGGTGTCGGGAGGTGGGGCCTTGGGAAGGTGGGGAGGTGAGGGTGGGTCACTTGGGAATGGATTAGTGCCCTTCTACCCTGGATACTAGGACCGCGAGAAGACACCGTGGACCAGCCAGGAAATGCCTCACCAAGCGCCAATCTACCGGCACCTGGATCCCGGACTTGCAGCCTCCAGACCTGAGAAACACACGTCTCGTCCGCGGTACCTTTCCCAGCGGCCCCGGCGGGCGAAGCCGGGCCCTCTCCTCTCCGCCGGAACAGAGCCTGCTTCGCCGACTCCACCAGTCGACGCACAGTGAGCGCTCACCCCCAGCCGCCTGCTCTACGGGGGTCTCCGGCATTCGCTCCTCAGTTGCCATGACCACCTGAAGAGTACTTGACCCTCATCCCCACCTGACAGTGGGAACCCCAGGCAGAGAGGCTATGGGCTCACCCAGCCTGATAGCGTGGGTGAAGCAGCTGGAGCCAGCACCCCGGACCACTGCCCCACCCTCACCCCAAAAAGCTAAGCTCTGAAGGCAGAGAACAACCAGCCGAGCCCTGTGCATGCTCCCCTCCCAGCCCCACCGCCGTCCGAAAGTGGGGCTCTGTCATCGAGCTGGAGAGCGTCGAGGCTGGGATGGATGGAAGCAGGGGCAGCCCCCACAGACTCAGGCTCTGGGCCCCCAGCTGTCCCCACTTCCCGGACAAGTTAGACTGAGTCTGGCATCGTGGCCGGCAGGGTTGGCAGGATGAACCTGCGTTAGTTGGCAGCAGAGGGCCAGGGGGCAGGGCTGGGCCAAGGGAGTGAGGGAAGACGCAGGCCCGGCGGCAGGAGGACCAGTGCCCAGCTCACGGCCTGGCGCACAGTAGGCGCTCAGTCTCGGCGATGGCTATGAAAGGTGACGAGGACCGGCTGGGCCAGAGGAAGTGCCTGTGCGGGAAGCGGGAACAGCTGGAAGGGCCTGGACCGGGTCAGGGAAGAAGAATGTGGGACGGGGGGGACGGGGAGAGAGTCCAGAGCAGGACAGCTGGCCCAGGCAGCTGTGTGCAGAGCTGGCTTTAGCGTTTCAATATTGAGAGAGATGTAAATATCCGAGGACCCCCCCCCTGCCCCTCCCCCCGTCCCCCAGCCTCACTGGGGCTGCAGCCAGAGCAGACACGCAGGGTTCCCTCCCTCGCCAGAGTCCCCGTCCCTCCATCTGGCCCAGCCCGGGTGCTTCCCCAGCCAGGACTCGGGTGCGGGCAGCCTCCCTCCTCTTCCCTGATCGGGGAGGGGTCTGCAAAAGCGCCAGCAGAGACCACCTTCCCCATCGCCCCCCGGGGCCCAGGCCTGCCCAGATCTGCTCTCCGAAGCCTGCTGACCGAGGCCCGGGCCCAGGTGAGACTCGCCGAGCCGGGACACCCTCGCTAAGCCCACCCGCCGGGCACCGAGCTCCCACCTGCGCCACCCACCACCCAGGTCCCCCCCAGGGGGCAGGGCGCAGCCAGGAGCCGCCTCAGGCCCCTCAGGGATGCACAGCACAGCCCTCTCCCCCACACACACATCCCGTCCCAGGGCCTGGCCCCATCAGCAGCATCACCTGCCTGGAGACCCTGCCGGGTCAACTCCTGCCCAGGTCTCTGCCGAGGTGCCTCTTCCTCCAGGAAGCCCTCCTGAACTGACCGGCTCCTGGGCTCACGCCTGGCCCTCAGACCCCAGCCCCGAGCTGGCCGGCGTCTGGCGCCTGCAGACAGCTGGTGAGAGGCCAGCAGGGACCCCACACACACTCCCGCCGCTACTTCACAGCGCGCCTGCCGACCCCAGCGGGGGCAGGAGGCAGGGAGGGCACAGAGGCTGGCGCGGTCTGGAGCCCGGACGGGCTGCCCGCCCTGGAGAGGACACGGGCAGGGCCTGGCCTCTCGGGGAAAGGCCACCCACGTGGCAGGAGGGCCCCCAGCCTGCTCTGGCGGCTTCCGGTACCCCTCCGCCCGCCCGGGGAGGGGCCGCGGGCACCGGGAGAGCCGGGGAACCAGGCGCTGCCCTGGATGGTCCCACCACACACACCTCCACCTCCCGGCCAGCCTGGGGGCGGGGGGGCGGCAAAGGCCTGGACCCCAGTCCCACCCATTGGGCCGACAGACCGGCTGGGGACTTGTCTCTCTTCCCGCCAAAACGCAAGATGAGCTCAGTCCCTCCGATACCCCTGGGCAGGCAGAGCGGGGGCTGCTGGGGACGGCTCCCGTCCCCGCTCCGCAGGCGGCCTCCCCCCAGGAGGGGTGCACCCCAGGCCGGGCCCCAGGGGACGGCGGGGAGCCCAGCAGAAAAGAGGGTCATACTAGCACCTCGAAGGGCAGGGGCTGTGGGCGAGGGGACAGGAACACAGACACAGCTGCCCACAGCCCGTTCCAGCCCCACCCCCACCCCCATGCAGAGCGAGGACACGGGGGAGGGGGAGAGGGAGAGGGAGACAGCTCCCAGGAACCCCCACCAGTCTAAGCAAGACCCAGGCTGCAAGATAGGCCCACCCCCACTCACCCCATCCCGGCAGGACCTGGCCTGAGGCCCACGGGTACCCCTGCTCCCTTGGTACCCAGCAAACAACTGTCGTCCAGCCCCCCTCAGAGGGTCCCTCGATACTACAGCCAGGAGTGTGGGTGGAGGGGGGTGGGGAGGCGCACACCTGGCCTGCCTCCCTCCCCCCCACCCCCACCTGGCCCTTGAAGGCAGGGGACGGGACCCGGAGGCGCAGGCTGTGTGCGGGGAGGGCACACCTCGGAGTTTAAGGCCGGGCCCTCCAGTTTTCTGGATGTTGCTACTGGGGCTGAGGTGGGCTTCCTCCCCAGCGAGCCCAGAGACATGGGGTGGGGGACCGGGACTACAGGGGACTCGGCTCCTGGGAGAGGCTGTTAGACTGGGGGACTCGGCAAAGAGGGGGGACAGGGAGGCAAGAGGCAGGTCAGGGCCTAGCCCGGGCTCCCACCTCCCGGGGTTCTGACTCCGGACAGAGCGGGGTCAGGTGGGGGCTGGGGTGGGGGGCACCCTCCTCTAAGCCAGGGCCTGCTCTTGCCCCCTTCCCCCTCTCAGTCTGGACACTGGCCACGCTGGACACATGACAACAAGCGGGATGATTCCAGAGCGGCTCCTGTCTGGCTCCCGGCCCGGCTCTGTCCTGACCCGATTGCACAGCCGAGCCCCAAGGCCCGGGCGCAGGGGTGTCTGGGGCCCGCGAGGCCAGAGGGATGACACATCCTCAGGCTCCGGGCTGTTCCAGAGCGTTCCTGCCCCAGAGGCAGCTCGGAGAGAGAGCCTCCAAATTTGGGAAAAAAACTGAAGGATTTGGAAAGAAAGCCTGGAAAGAAAGCCACCGGTGTGGCCGTTCGCCTCGGGGCTTTGTCACGACAAAGCTCAGGAACGCGCCTCCTGGCTGGGCGGCTGGGAAGCAGCCCAAAAATGAGGTCTGCCCCCACCCCCTGCCGAGTTGCCCAGAGCGCCCCCCCCACACACACACCCATTCTACACACACAGCCCTGCCCTCGGGGGTCGCTACGCAGCAAGGGGGCTCCTTCCTGGGTTTGGAGGCCAAGATGGGTTCCTTAAGCCTGCCCAACCCCAACGCCACCTCCCACCCCCCACTCCGCCCTGGGGCCCTGTACTCCATCTGTCTCCAGGAGTCTGTTCCCCAGGCTTCTGTACCCAGGAGTCTGTAACCAGGAGTCCATACCCAGGTGTCTGTATCCCAGGAGTCTGTATCCAGGTCTCTGTACCCCAAGAGTCTGTACCCAGGTATCTGTACCCCAGGCTTTTGCACTTAGGAGTCTGTACCCAGAAGACTCGGAGCAGCAGGCCAGCCCACCCCCAGGCATGCAACTAAGGAACCAAGGGGGCACCTGACCTCTGAGTGGCTCCCCTGACCTCTGGGCGTGCCAGGAGGAAGAGGGGGGACCCTGTTCTGCACACAGAGGCGGCCCTGGCTCCCACGGGCAGCACGCAGCCGGCACATCGGGGTCCCTGAGGACGCCTGTCAGAGGCCCCGGCCACTGCTCCTGCCCAGCGGGCCAGCCCCTCCCCTGATGTGGCTAAGCCAGTGCCGACCATGTGCCTGTTGCCCACCCGGGGCTTGAACTCCGGTGGGTGTGTTCTCCCTGGCGGACAGAGAGGGGCTGCTCTCCCCGCTGGGACCGGGCCCAGCACCACACCACCAGGCCGGGCAGAGGCTGCTGCCAGGACCCCCTCCCAGACACCGGCCCCGGCCCCCCCAGCTTCACCCTGACCGCCCTCAGGGAGGCTGGGGGGGCAGAGCCCCAGACCGGTGGCCCCCACACCATCCTCACAGTCCCATCGTCCAGCACGTGCCCCGTCAGTCCACACCGGACTGCAGGCAGGCCTGGGGCCCACCAGCTGCGAGGCCTGGGGTGGGGGTGGGGGAGGGAGGAGGCTGGGTCCGGCTCCTGGAGAAGGACCCTGTGACGGGGAGAATGTGGCACCGCCCGGCTTGGCCAGGAGCCCGGTGTCTGCCCGCCCCCCAGGGGTTCAGAGGGGCAGGATCCAGCTGGCGAGGGCGCTGGTCTGCTCTCCCCGGACGCCGAGGACTTCCCGATCCTTTCTCCTCGGGCAAAGCTGGTCCCAGCACACACTCCGGGGATGGGAGCCTGCAGCGTGCACGGCCGGTGGACGAGGCCGTGGCCGCGCTCGAAGGAACACACTGTGCACAGCCAGAGCGAGATAGGGGCCTGTCCCGCCTCTGGCCACCCCCTCCCCCGGCCATCCCGGGAGCCAAGGCCGCCCCGAGGCCAGTCTGCCCGGGAAGATGGAAATGAAACTAAGAATCCCATCAGGAAAACACAGAGTGCTCCTCTGGCCCTGCGTGGGGGGCCCCTCGGAGCCCCGAGGTCACCGGCGGGGAGGCAGAGGGTCACGATCCCGGAGGGCACCGCCACCCTCCCCGTCCCCGGGGACCTGCTCCCGGCAGACAGACCCGTGCGGCACCGCCAACAGGATGCCTCCCGCTGCCGGGAGACCGGCTGATGTCACCCGTCACACCTGGGTCCTGGGGGGCGGGGAATCCAGTGAGAGAGAGAGGTGGGGGCTCCACGGGCAGGCGGCACGTGTGCCCAGAATGTGGGGCACCAGCGCAATTTTAACTCAGGGCCCCACGCCACACCCCCTCTCCCCAACACACACACACACACACACCAGGACAGCTTCCTGTCTGCCCCCAGCACCCACGCCACCCCTATGCCCTGCACGGCATGTTACGGGGCCTGGATACCTCCACCCCTGCCCGCATCCCTGGGACGCCCTGTGGCCCGTGGCAGGGCGCCCGCTGCTCGGACTGAAACTGGCCCCCGGTGACTCAGAACGCGCCCTGCAGAGGTGGTGGCACCTAACGTCACACAGGCAGCCGAGGGCCAGCTGGCAGCTCCTCCTGCCCCCCCTCCCTGCCCTGCAGAAAGCCACCCCACGCGGGTGACCACGGCCAGGGCCCCCAGAACAGACCCTCGCTCTGTGGGGTGGACCTCAGTCAGTCCAGCTGACCCCCTCCCCGCTCCCGGATGGCCCAGGCTCCAGGCCCGAATGCCTGGCCCTCCACGGCCACGGCCACGGCCACAGCCGGCCCCTCCTTAGGGCCGGGCCCCGGCAGACCAGCTCACTCTGGCCTCCCTGCCTGCACTCCGGCTGCCCTGACCGGAGGCTGTCCTGCCTCCCCCGTCAAGGTCTGACTTTCGCTCAAGGTCGGCTCCTCCGGGAGGGAGCGCACCAGTGGCCAGCGGAGTGGCCTTCCCCTGCCCGGGGTCACCCACTGCTGCACGGGGCCGTGCCCTCTCCTCCGTCCCAGGCGGTGGTCAGCCCCCACCCCCAGCACCTCCTGGGACGTGCAGGCAGCCAGAACCCCCATCCTCAGAGCACACCTGGAGAGGCTGACGCACATGGGGAACCGGAGGGTTCAAGCCCCCGCGCCCCAACCCTCCGGGGATCTCCATCTGCGGTCACCAGGCTGCCAACGGCCGCCCCGGGAGAGTCTCAATGAGGCCATTGTCTCCGGCCGAATGAAAGGGTCAAGCAGCCGTGGGGAGCCCGCCGGGAGGCTGCCAGCCTCTCCAGCCGGGACAGCCGGCGGGCGGGTGGGGAGGGCGCCCGAGGCAGAGGCACTGGCAACCGACACCCTACGTGGCATGGAACCGAGACAGCTGTTGGGCCACGGGACCCCCAAAGCTCCACCTCCCCATCCTGCCTCGGGGCGCATGGAACCATCCCCTTTCGGAAATCCCGAAATCCCAGCAGCAGCGCGCTTTGGGGCAGGGACCGCCAGCTGACCCAGTCCTGGTCCCGGCCACAAGGAGCGCGCGCCCGCTATGCGGCCTGAAGGGGGCGCCCTCGGGCATCTAGGACGTGAAAAGGCCCTGGGGGGTGTCTTGGAGCAGCAGCAGCAGCAGCTGTGCAGGGCAGGGGAGCAGGCAGGTCATCCCCAGAGCCCCCGGCTGAGCATGCGCCCAGGTGTCCACCACGGGGCACCAGCCACCCCTGGTGGCGTCTGCGGGTGCCCACCGCCAGGCCAGCCCCTGGCCCCCTCCCGGTCCGCCCCTGCGAGCCGGCCAGGGCAGGCGGCCCCACCCAGAACCAGCGCTGCTGGGCCCTGCGTGGGTCCGGCCCGGCTCTGGTTCCCGGACGTCCTCCCCTCTCCCCCCTCTCTCTCCCCCGCAAATGGGCCGGACCCAGGTGGGCCACGTGAGCCGCTGGGCACTGGCCAGCCGGGTCCCAGCCCCGGTCCTGCCCCTGGCGGGTGGGGGACCTCCGGGCTGGCCTCCCGCCCGGCCTCCCCTGCGCCAGCCCCCCAGCGCGCTCTGCCCGGGGCTGCGGGGCGCCCCTCGGAGGGGCGGGGGCCCGGTCCCCCCAGCGGCAGACGCGCTCTCAGAACCCCGCCGAGCGCGGTGCGGGGACCATTGTGTGCGCTTCCCCTCCGGCGGCGCCTTATTTACTCCCGGGACGCAGGGCCACGGGCGTCACGAGGACGCACGAAAGCGCGCGCGCAGACACACACACACACACACACACACACACTTTACACACTCACACTCAGGCCCAAAGCCAAGCCAGGAGGCCGGACGCACTCGCGGGGAGAAGCCCGCCTGCCCCCCAAGTCTCCCCACACTTCGCAAACCCCGGACGGGGGGAGAGGGGGCCAGCGCGCATTCCCTGCCCGCACGCCGGCGCCCCCTCCCCGCACAGCCCCCCGCGGGGAGGCGGCCCAGGATGTCCCAGGCGCGGATGCGGGACGAGGGGGGTCCCCCCCGCCCCCCCAAGACCTCTCCGGGGCCCCCGGGGCGGCCTCCCCGCGCTCCGGACTCGGCTGAGCCCCGGCCAAACGCTGCTATGGGGGAGGGGGCTGTCCGCCCCGGAGAGATCGGGGGGCGGGTAACCGACTGCCCCGACCCGCCTGCGGGGCGCAGGGCCGCGGGGACCGCGAGGGCCCGCCGGGGGCGCGGGGAGCAGCGGGCGCCCGAGGGCGGGGCTGAGCGGCCGCGGAGCGGGCACCGCGCGCGCCGAGGGCCCCCGGGGTCCCCAGGAAGCCCGCGCCCTCCAGGCGGCCCGGCGCGCGGCACCCACACCCACAACAATAAAAGGAAGGAAGCCGGAGGCAGCGAGCGGTCCCCGCACCGGGTCCTCCACGTCAGCGGCGCGGGGCGGGGCGGGGGGCGCGCGGCGGGAGGGCTCCCCACCGGGCGCCCGCCTCCCCCTCCTCCCTCCCTCCCTCCCGTCCGAGAGGGGCCCCCCGAGCGAGCGAGCGAGCGCCCGGGCGGCCGGCATCCACCCACCCACCTTCGAAGTCCGAGATGATCCCGTCCAGCTGCGCGTTGACCGCGGGGTCGGACATGGTGGCCGCGCGGCGAGGAGGAGGGAGCGCCCGGCCGGCGAGCTGCTGGGGCGCCCGCCCGCCCGCCGCCTCCCGCTCGCGCCGCGCAGAGCTGGCCGCGCAGCCCCTCGGCCCGCGGGCTCGGCTGAATGAATGGGGGAGGCGGGCGGGCGCCGGCCTCCCGCTCCTGGCGCCCCCGCCCCGCCCCGCCCCCGCCGCCCGGGCGGATCAGGTTCCCGCACCCCGGCCCGGCCTCCCGCGCTCCCCTGGCTGCCCCGCCCGCCTGTCAACGCGGAGCCCGGGGGTTGGGGGGGTGTAGGAGGGGGTGGGGGGGCTGGGGCGCGCGCTGCCACCGCGCGGGACGG
>PVJN01065470.1:0-10204 GCA_004026805.1 Lasiurus borealis | reverse complement strand
AAAAAAAAAAAAAAAAAAAAAAAAAAAAAAAAAAAAAAAAAAAAAAAAAAAAAAAAAAAAAAAAAACATAAGCCCGGGAAAACTGAATGAATTGATTATTGCAATGATGTTTCATATTTATAATGCCTTATAGACGAAGTATAATGTCAAACTTCATCTAAAGATCACAGACCAATTTCTTACAGTTTCATATGATCCCTCTGATAGTCTGAGGTAGCTAGCATCCCTAATTTATAATTGAGGAAAATAAGGTTTCATGACTGAAAGACTGGTCCAAAATCCTGATAAGTGGAAAAGCCATACCTCAAACATGTCAGTTATTATTTTCTGCTACACTATGCTAGCTCTAAAACTAAAGAGAAATTTGTGGACTTTCAAGTTTTGCAAGGCATAGCAAAGGTGGGGAAAATATAGCCACCTTCTTGAAAATAACTCCACATAGGTATATATACTTCTATTGAAGCAAAACTACAGTATCAGAAACTACTGTTTATATGTCTTTCTTGTGCATTAGATTCAGAGCTTCGTAAGGTCAAGGCCCAATATTCATTGTATTATCCCCAGGAATCCAAATTAATGCCTGGTACATGAAAGGTACTCTAAAACTGCTTTATTAATTCATGGAGCAAGAGTAGATCACCAACAACAACAGCCACAACAAACAATGGCAATCAATAACTAACAACAACAGTAATAAATTATACCCTGTTTGTCTACTGCTCACAAAATTCTATGTACAGATATTTTCACTTGACAGAAGTTGGTATTTATAAATCTTATGCCTCTGTAAATTTATTGTCTTTTATAATAATATTTATTGAAATTCTTCATTCATTTAAATATTCCTACATAAATGAAGTTAAAATGGATTTGATTGATATTATGAAATAGCAGATCACATAACCTCTCTGAGCCTGAGTCACCTTACCTATAAAATTACAATAGAAAATCTAGCAGGCATACTGGCTACACAGAGAAATCCAGTTCAGGAAATTTCTTTGAATTAGACAATTAAAATTTGTTCGCTTTCCTTTATGTCTTTTGCTTCTATCAGAATTTAAATTAAAATCTAGAACTGTTATGGCTGACTGATGTACATATTTATAAAAGTTACTGTTATGTAAAGTCCTAAAATATTTTTATAGGTATTATGAGATAGATATAATTTTGTAATGTATTTCAACAAAGTCAAATACCTTGAAACCTTTTGATAAATTGGAACACTCTAGGTTTCTGTTTTTTAAAGCACTTTTATGAATGACCACAAGAGGTCTCTATTTTTTAAAGAAAAATCAATACCCTGGTATTTTCTTTCTTGACAATTAGATTACCGAAACATCTCTAGTCTCTAAAGAATATATTAAACTAATTAAGCTATCTGATTCAAAAATCAAAATTTTCAAAATTGGAAAAAATATTTTATATACTAGTATATGCTTAAAAAAGTAGAATTTCCACTTTCTCCCAAAAGTAGCAGCATTAATACTAACCAAGCACCCAGACTTTACCTGTTCCGACCTGACCCATGCCTATGAATTTGCCTATAAATGCCAAGAATTGCAAATGCTTTGTAATTGGTATGCATATGCATAAAAAAGAAAATAAAGGGGATATTTATAAATTATTTTTTAGAGTTTTTTTTCAAATATGAAGAATTCTTACTATTTGATATTCTTGAGCATCTACAAAACTCAAAGTATTATCTAATCATGGCTCACCTGCATACATCAATTTGATGAAAGAGTTGTGATGATTCTAGATGATAGAATGGAGCCCTAATCAACTTGACTCCTGTGTTTGATTTATCAGCAGTGGTTTTCAAAGTGTGGCTCCTGGACAAACAACAGCAACCGGGAACTTGTTACATCTTACTGAATCAGAAAATTTGGAGACAGAGCCTAGCAACTGGTGTTTTAAAAGGCTCTCCAGTTTCTTAAACTGATGGGGGAAAAATATCCATCTATTTTTCTGAGGCATATTAAGCTTGAGAATTGCCAATTTAATATAGAATTGATGAATCATCCCAATTCTCAGTCCCTAGTTTGCCCCATCTGTGAAACCTCAGAAACAGAATGGTGTATGAAACTCAAAGGCTGACTTATGGTAGCTGGGAAAAAAGATTAGATCATCTGGAACCATTTTCATAAAACAGCCTGGTTAAAAAAAAGAGAGAGAGAGAGAGAGAGCATGGTGACAAGCCACCAGTATACAGACTCAAGAAGGCAAGACTCCTCCACTTTTCCCTCAAAAACTGTAGATGCACTATGGGCTTCTAAGAGAAAGCCTCTATCACCTTAGAATAGCCAAGACTTGCTCCTGACACTCTAAAATGTTTCCTCTGGTCTTTCTTGCATCCCAGAGCAAATAATCATGCATACTACAAAGTGCACCGTATTAATTCAGGAGGCTCTGTAGACTTAGAATAATTTGATTAACTTTCTTGTTTCTCAAAGAATGACTGCTAATGTAAATAATGCATGAAATTATTTGTAGGAGAGAATTCACATTGTGTTTCTGTCAGAGAGAGTTTCACATGTTGGCCAACCTCTCTCATGATCTGTACTGTGTGGTATGGTGTCCTTTCAGAGAAAACACTTGACTATTGACCAGTAAGCAATTCAAAGATGCACTTTCACGACAGGGTTGCTACTTTTTTTTTTTTGGAGTGTTTAGTGTATGTCAGGAGCCATTTGGAGGAATTTATATAGATATTAGAAGCCCAGTACATGAATTCGTGCACCAGTGGGGTCCCTCAGCCTAGCCTGCAGGATTGGGCCAAAACTGGCTCTCCAACATCCCCTAAGGGGTTCTGGATTGTGAGAGAGTGCAGGCCAGGCTGAGGGACCCCACTAGTGCATGATCGGGGGTGGGGAGGGATCCACAGGAGTGTTCCAGGGCATATCCAGCCTGTCTTGCTCAGTCCCAATCAGCAGGACCCCAGCAGCGAGCTAACCTATCAGTCAGAGCATCTGCTCCCTGGTGGTCAGTGCACATCATAGTGAGCAGTTGAGCAACCATAGCATATCATTAGCATATTATGCTTTGATTGGTTGAACGAATGACCAGACCACCAGACACTTAGCATATTAGGCTTTTATTATATAGGATTTTATTAAACACATGCAAAAATCTCTTAAGGCAGGGAGAATTATACCCATTTTTTTTATCCTCATTTTATCCTCATTTTTTTTATAAATGAGGATATTGAGACACAGAAGGGACATGAAATTTCCCAAACTCACACTGTTGTCATTAAATATCAAAACCTGGACTTCAACCCAGAAGATTGGTTTAGAGGTCATGTTCTTACCACTACTAGAGCCAGCCTCAGTCTGTGAGGGACAATCACAGAGCCATTAGCTCAGATTTCACTAGTCACATGCAAATGTTACCTACTCCTCAAGTCTCTAACTGTTTTTACTTCGGGAATTTTTTGCTCAAATTGCTTAGGATTTGTAGAAAGAAAGAAAAAGTTGAGAGGAACAGAATGGAGAAAATATCTTCCTAAAACTAAACCAACACTTATTACAAATGTGTGCCAACATTCCCCTAACAATACTTAATTTCCTACTAAAAGTCTGCAAATGCTTTAAAAACAATAGTCATTTTATTTTCCACCTATCCCCTTTGCAAGATAAGGAATCAGCACTGAGATATGAAGCCAACTACCCTTCGAAGTATTCATAGATAGGAACCAACACAGCAAACTTCTAGCTCCAAACTCTATCCATCCACTGCATCCCACGGCTTCCCCATGGCCTGCTACTCACCTGAGCACAGATCTAAGCCAACTCTAGAGCCTTCTACTACTTATATATTACATCACAGTCTTACTTCTGTTCAGTTTATTAACTTTACAATTACGGACTTGGATACAATGACGCAGTCCTGTGGATCATGTCACTGTATGAGAGGAGTGCCTGGCATTGATACTTGATTGGTCAATTTCTCTATGTTAACTTAGCATTACCATTCAGTTAGCATTAATATGGTTCAGGCTCCAAAGTCAGAGCTGCATTCATGTTACTTGGTGAAAGAAGTCCATCTGAATAGGCTACATAGTGTATGATTCCAATTATAAGACATTCTGGAGAAGACAGAACAGAGGACACTAAAAAGATCAGTGGTTGCCAGAGATTGTGGGGAGGAATGATGAATAGTCAGCACAGAGGATTTTCTTAAAATATAGTTTTATTGATTTCAGAGACAGAGAGGGAGAGATAAAAACATCAATGATGAGAGAGAATCATTGATCAGCTGTCTCCTGCATGAGGATGGAGCCCGCAACCCGGACATGTGCCTTGAGCAGAGAATCAAACTGTGACCTCCTGGTTCATAGGTCCATGCTCAACCACTGAGCCACACCGGCTGGGCAAGCAGAGAGAATTTTTAGGGCAGTTAAACTACTCTATGTGATACTACAGTCGTAGATACATAAAATTATACATTTGTCAAAACACATAAATGTACAACAGTGAACCTTATTTTAAACTATGGACTTTGGGTGATTATGATGTGTACTGTAGATTCATCAGCTGAAACAAATGTACCACTTTGTGTGGGATGATGATAGTAGAGGAAGCCATGAATGTAGGGTAGGGGGAATGGGAGCTCTCTGTACCATTTACTAAATTATGCTGTGGATCCAAACACTGCTCTTAAAAATGTCTGTTAAGCCCTAACTGGTTTGGCTCAGTCAATAGAGTGTCAGACGGTGGACTTAAAGGTCCCAGGTTCAATTCCAGTCAAGGGCACATGCCCAGGTTGTGGGCTCAATCCCCAGTGGAGGGGGTGGGGGCAGTAGGCAGCCAGTAGGCAGCCAATCAGTAATTCTCTCATCATTGATGTTTCTCTCTCTCTCTCTTCCTCTCCTTTCCTCTCTGAAATCAATAAAAATATCTTTTTTTACAATGTCTGTTAAGTCTCCAAAGGAAAAAAAGTCAGAACTGCATTCAATCACTGACTCCACTGATTGCCAGCTATGTTATCATGGGCACAGCTTGCTCACCTATAAACCAGGTACAATAATCATACCACCTTTGTTGGGATATACAGTTGATCCTTCAACAATATGGGGGCTAGGGACAATCAAAAATGCATGTACCCCTGGTTGGTGTGCTCAATGGTTAGAGAGCTGGTCTTTTGCACTGGAGGGTCACAGGTTGGATTCCCAGACAAGGGCATGTACCTGGATTGCAGGTTTGATCCCCAGCCCTGGTCAGGGCATGTGGGAAAGGCAACCAATCGATGTGTCTCCCTCACACTTATGTCTCTTTCTCCCTCTCTCTCTCTCTCTTTCTTCCCTTATTTCCTCTCTTCCATTCTCTCTAAAAATCAATGGAAAAAATATCCTTGGGTGAAGATTAACAAAAAAAATCTACATATAACTTCTGACTCCCAAAAAAGTTAACTAATGCATACAGTCCACTCTCCACAACTGGAGATTTTTAACCACAAACAAAAAATATTAGTTTCCATTGGTTGAATCCACAGATGCAAAACCTGTGCATGCAGAAGGTCAACTGTATTGGAAAGAAAAAAAAAACTGAGTATAAGTAGACGCACACAGTTTAAATCTGTGATTCTCAAGGGTCAACCATATTGAGGATTAATCATGATATTTTAAATGATAAGCATCTTACACAATGTTTAGCACAAGGTATATATAACAACTATAAAAGATAACTATAGAACAGTATAAATAATGTGTATTTTTTAACACTCTGGGTAAATGGTAACTATTAATACACCATGCCCTATAGTCAGAGGAGCTGGCTGGACTTTGGCACTTCATTTTGGCAGTTCTAATGATATCATGTGAATTTCAGCCATTTTTACTTCAAAAATACATATGAAATAATCAGTAGTAGGTGGAAATCAAGTATTTCTATAGAAAGAAAACTGATAAAATACTTAGATACTACTGATAAAAAAAAACTTAGATACTACTCGTAGCTGCATTCAGATTCATTCCTGGACCTCATGGTGTACCCACTAGAGTAGATCACTGCAAAAACATTTGGTGATTATGTTAATAGTATGCAAATCTCACTTAGAATATGAAGGCAAGAGAAGTCAGGGACAAAAAGAGGAGTCCTTTCCCAGTGTGTTCTCTTGGTATCTATAATAATAAAAGCATAACATTCTAACCAGATCAGATGTCCTTCCGGACATCATTCCAGACGAAGCCGCTGTGGTGGGAGCCGAGGCAGAGGCGGCGGCGGCAGCAGCAGCAGCAGCAGCAGCGGGGGCCGAGCACCTAGCATGCATTTCGTGAATTGGGCTTCTAGTATGAATAATATCACTAAGGCCTCTTCATTAATGTAACAATAATGAAGAGGTCTGTTTATGAATGATTGCAACTATAAAAGCCTCCAGGATATTTAGATGCAATCTTGGAAAAAGTATATTCCATGTAAGATACCTAATGCTAAGGTCTGAAATTACAGTTTTTCATCAGTTATATTTCCTAAAGTTGAGTGTTTTATTACTAATTTAAATGTGCTTGTCTATGATTCATCCTTTATCATAAGCATAGAACTCCATCCTCACAGTAAAAGACGACGTTTTCTTCCTATTTCCCAATAAATGATTGCGGGAGTCTTTTCTTTTTATCTTTAAAAGAATCTTTCCATGGATTTAAAAGCATTGGGTACTTACCTTTTAGTCACTAAATAGTAAGTGGAGAGGTTAATTTATGCCTGCATTGTCTCTGGCCACATGAGAAAAATGGCATAAAAATTCAGAGACTTAAGTTTTACAGAAAGAAAATGCTAATGTTGCAAGGGTTGCTCTAAGGAGGTTTGCTTTGTGGATGTATAAATAGGACAAGATAAGGTTCTGGGCAGCCGCAGGTCCTGCGCACTAAAGAGTCATCTGTGTTCCTTTGGCAATAACTGCAACACACTGGAATGTTTTGGGGTATTTTCTTAACCACCCAAAGTCAACAGGGATGACTGGGAAGGAACATGAGAGCTGGTACTATAAAACCTACTTCCTTTATCTTGTTGGTCTTAATAAGGTCCTAAAGAAGGGAAGACAAGTGTGACAATAGAAGAGAGTGCTAACTTTTACTCTGAGATACCTAAGTCTACAGTAACATTTGCTTTAATTCTTTACAGACTCCCAATGAAAGCAAAGATAAGGTTCATAGAGAAAAGATTCCTTTCAGTCCTAAGCATGGAACTGAGATCAATGAAAGCATGGAACTGAATCTGTTCATGTTAAATGGCTGACATGTGGCCCCCATGAATCTCTTTCCAGTGACTTCCTGCACAGCACTGAGGACTGGTTGGAGAGACCCATGATCCACCAAGGTCGTAGAGAGAAGGAGTGTGGCTTTATAAGAAACCAGAGGCCTTGTGCACTTTCGGGGGGAGGGGGGGGTATGCGGCGTCCTTCAGTTCAGCCTGCCCTCTTGCAGTTCAGGAGCGTCCTGCAGGCCTAAGCCGGCAGTGGGAGGGATGGGAGGGAGGACTGCTCAACCAGAAGCCAGGCTCACTGCTCCTTAGCGCTGTCCCTTCCCTCATCCACTGGGGGAGGTGGGACTGATCGGGGTCTTGCCAGCTGGGGGAGGGGCTGGGGGAGGTTGTGGCACCATGGTCACGCCCTATCCCACCTCTGTGAAGGCACCCGGACCACACCGCCCCCTCTCCTGCCACCTCTGCAGAAGGTGTGGCCCACGGGTCATTCTGGAAGGTCATTCCACCATCTGGTCTAATTAGCATATTAGCTCTTTATTATATAGGATTATATAGGATTCTCTTCTTTTACAGTAGAGGTGTTTAACAGGAAAAGGGAAACTGGTCACATTCAGGTGATGCTTTGATTTCCAAAATTCAAGGGGGAAATGATGTATTAGCTTAAAAATGTTTCATCCTGAATGACGACTGCTCTGGACGAGTTATGCAGATGGTAGCCCAGTCCTGCCTATTGCCAAGTGGCAAAAGAACGTAAAGATGCTAAAACCTCCACCATCCAGAGACGTGGCCATATCGTACATGAAACTGAAATATACAAGGAAATTGACCAAGGAAGGAGCCCCAGGAGTCCCAGAAACGGCAAAGCCTGATGGCTTGGTCTGCAAAGGAGAAGTGAGGAGTTTTGAAGGGAGAGAGATGCCCCTTAGTCCAGGCCTCCTAGAGCAAAGGGGCTGCTTCTGCTCATGGAGGGACTGAAATCCGAAGGACCCTCTTTAAATAACCGGTGACCGCGCGAGCCTCTCGTTCACCTTCCTCACTACACATGTGCCTTGATGGCTGTGGCAGCTGCAGCTCACAGCAAGTTCTCTGGCAGACGTGCAGGGAAGTTCTCGGCTCAGCTCTCAGGAGCCAGCTGTCCCCAACGCTGATTTAGGACGCGCTCCCCTGTGGTCAGAAGGGTGCCGAGCACCCCCAGCTCTGGAGGAGGCCCCATCTCTCTTCCTTTGCTCACTAAGTCACAGCTATGTCAGCATCAACTTTTTGCGTGTTTCCTCCAAGCCCCTGAGCCAGCCCCCGCAGCCAGGAGGCCCGTTGGGTGCCACAAATGTGATCCTGTCTGTCGCTTCGGCCTCAGCAGAAGAGCTCCATGACCATATTTATTGCTGTTGCTATTCTGGGGGCTGGATGACGTTTTTCTCCCCTGGTGGCTGAGCACTGCCCGTTCATCTTTCACCACCCCCTCCAAGTCTGCGAGGCTAAAACCAGGGATACAAATAGAGCCTACCAGGAGGACAGTTAAAATGAGCAGTTCTTAAGTATTCTCAAATCGATCTGCTGTTGGCATGAAACGCTTTACATTCTGCAGTCCTGGATTTGAAACGAGCATCCCACTATTAACATACATGGCAATGGATGGTGACTTCGTGAAGGAGAGAAAACATGGATAAAAGAGGGAAAAACAGCCTGACTGATCATCACAGCTTAGAAATTTGGCAAATGTTGAGTTTCCCACTGCCTGGTATTGGGAGATGTCTGACTTGCCTTCGTCCCTTACTAAGACACTCCTCTTTTGTGACATGAAAGGGACTCAGTGACCAGCCACAGAGAGTCCCACTAAGGACACAGTGATACAGGACACTGGTGATAGCTCCTGGACAGTCATTGTATGGAGATCTTCCAAATGAAGACTTTAGACACATAACTGCTGACACGTGCATTCCAGGATACACCACATGGGAGTGATTCTGGCTTTACCAACAACCCCTGCTCATTACCCATCAGTCATCATGCTCCTATTCCCTCCATGTCTGTGCCCACCTGGGTGATCGTCCACACTTAGCAACACCGGAGGTTTGCAAAATGGCTCTTCAGATCTCCAGCCCCCTGACACAAATGCCATTTGCAATGTGCATGTAGCAGACATAGGGAGGCAGTGGGTTGCAGTGGGTCTCAGTGGGTCGCAAGGCAGCAGGCAAGGATCTGGAGCCAGCCGCCGGCTCTGAATTCCTGCACAGCCCTGGCCCAGCCTGGGGCCTCTGTGGTCTCCATGCCCTCTCTAAGCATAGGATGATCACAGGGAGCCCTCATAGGGTGCTTGTGAGAATGGCATGAGAAAACTGTGTGCAAGCACAGTTAGACAGAGGCAGAAACAACCTCGCCCCACTCCATTGTGCCTCATCGCCGGCCTGTCTGTTCCTCTTCAAGTGACAAGGCACAGGACTGTGCTTCCGATTGGCATGTTTCCGGCTGCCTGCTGGGGAAATACTTTGCAGTAACCAGGGTGGTATTTAATGTGAGCTGTCAGCTACCTGGCAGCTTGGCAAATTTTCACCTAAAAGTCCATAAACTACAAAACTACCTAAATAAAAGCTCTTAGGACAAGGCCCGGTTCTTAGAGTTAAGAAAGTGATATCTATAAATATATATCACATATATGGCTTTTTTTTTTTTTTTTTTTTTTTTTTTTTTTTTTTTTTTTTTTTTTTTTTTTTTTTTTTTTTTTTTTTTTTTTTTTTTTTTTTTTTTTTTTTTTTTTTTTTTTTTTTTTTTTTTTTTTTTTTTTTTTTGCTCCAACTGGTTTGTGATTTTGTCTTTCCTCCCTCTTTTCAGTTGCATATTTCTGCGTCCATTTCCACGGATGGTGGAGAAACTCTTCATTTTGTTCCTTTCATGGTAACTGAGCCACCTTCCATCTAGTAGAGATCTCTTTGGGGTCAACATCCAGTCTGCCCCTCACTCCCTCCCTCTGATGGTAGGTGGGATGGTGGGATGTGGATCTAGTG
>PVJN01065469.1:0-10285 GCA_004026805.1 Lasiurus borealis | reverse complement strand
TCTTGCTTTTCCAGTTGAGTGTTTTCTGTTTCTTTATATTTCAAATTTTTGACTTGATTCTTGCCTTTCTCTAGTCTGCTGTTAGGATTCTGTATATTTTTTATTTCAGTTAGTGTCTCTAGTTGGTCCTTTTTCATCTCCTCTTGGGGCTTGCTAATTTTATGCATCATCTCTAGCATCTCTAGTAGGCTTTCACTAAATTTATCCGCCTTCTCTACCATATTCTTGAGAGACCTTATAAGCATGGTTTTGAACTCTATATCCAGTCGTTTTTTTTCCTCCATTTCTTTTGTTTTTGATCCTTTCCCTTGTTTTGGCATTTTCACTATGTCGGGGAAACTTTTTTACTTGCAAGACCACAGAAGCCTCTGTTGAGCTTGGGATGGGTGGAGTCTCAGGGCTTAGGGACCGCCTTGCCTTCCAGTCGGCCCCACCCTCCACAGCCCCGAGTCTCACGTGACTGGGTAATCGCTGGAGCGGTCCTTGTGCTTGCGCCCGCAGTGCCTCCAGACTGCTGCCTTTCCAGCTCCCCTGCTCCCCTGCGCACCAGGACCACACGAGTCTAGATCTCCAGGGTTTCGCCTGAAACAGGGGCCCAGTGGACTCAGAAGTGGCGCAGTTGGGAGGGTCTGTCTCCCGCCCAGTAGCAAAAGCCAGCGGCAGAATCAGCAATCTGTCCTCAGTGTGGCGCCGGTGCCCTGTGTGTGCACGTCCGCGCCACCACCAGCCCTCCTATCTTTTGCGACTCCCTTAAATCTCCGTGCACTTCTCCCTTTTCACAGTCCAAACTCCCCCGTATGAGTTTCAGCTGGATCTGGGGTTTAGTGTTGTAGGATAAGGGGTTCAATGCCATTGGGGGTCTCCGTTTCCCTCCCGTCAGAGAAAGCCAGCCAGGTACTCGGGCACCCGCTCTCTCAGCGTGCGCGTCTCCATACCTCAGCTTTTTGCAGTTCCTCTGGGTGTCTGTGAGCCCCTCTCTTTCCTTCTAGCTGTAGAACTTCCACTCAGCCAGCTTTCCTGTGGTTCTGGATGATGTCCGTTTTGTCTTTTAGTTGTAGTTTTGAAATTGTTGCGCGAGGCAGCAGTGTAGGTGTTTACCTATGCCGCCATCTTGGCTCCTCCCCAGAGCACCTCCCTTGTTACAGGCTTGATCTCCAGTAGGATGTGTGCATGAGGCAGTTGATGATGTTTCTCTCTTCCCCTTTCCCTTCTTCTCTCTCTAAAGTCAAACAAAAATATATTTAAAAAATAAAAATAGCCAAAATTGGTTTGGCTCAGTGGATAGAGCGTCGGCCTGTGGATTGAAGGGTCCCAGGTTTGATTCCGGTCAAGGGCATGTACCTTGGTTGTGGGCACATCCCCAGTGGGGGGCGTGCAGGAGGCGGCTGATTGATGTTTCTCTCTCATCTATGTCTCTAACTCTCTGTCCCTTTCCCTTCCTCTCTGTAAAATAATCAATAAAAAAAATATATAAAAAAATAAAAATAAAAAAGAGGGCCTACTTTTTAGTTAGTTCCTAATTGTGGAAAGCAATAAAGGGTTGTTATATGTTGGGCCTTTTAAACTATAAGCAAGTATATAACTAATTATAATATGAACTACAGTAACATAGGTGTTGTATTAGTCTGCATAGTATAGGTAATGCTGGAGTAACAAACAAGCCACAAAACTCTCAATGACAATGCAATAAGAGTTGTCTGTTTTATTTACTCAAGTCACAGTCCACTGTGAGCTGGCTGGCCCTCCTCTGTCTTATAGATATGTAGCTTCCAGGGTCATTGCAATAGGGAAAGAGAGAATGGAGCAGGCATACTACTTCTTAAGTACATTGCTCTGGAAGTGATACTGAACACTTGTGCTGAAGTAAGACATAACTAGGCACATGGCTCGAAGCTGCAAGGGAGGCTTGGAAATGTACAGGAACACATGGGTGTTTGGGGAACATAAACTATCCCTTCTATAGGTGGATTCAGAACAATCAGGAAGGTCCAAGGCAGCTGCATAGGAAAGAAAGGAGGGAGGGGAGAGAAGTGGTACCAAAAGTATATTTTACCTATTTTATAGTTTTCCCAAAGTCAGACAATCAATCTGAAATTTATCTGCACAATCTCTTCAGAATCCAATGCCATAACACAATTTACAAATTAATAAGTGAGTTGAGGCTTTTTCCCATTAACAAGTGTGCAATTATTTTACCTGGGTTCTTTTGGAAACAGTATGCTTTTGGTTTTATTACATATTTATTATCTTTGCCTCATTATGTACTATATTGTTAATAATTCTATAAGTGATAATTTTGGGCCCACAATATTTTTAAATATTTTGAGCTCTTTAGCATTCTACAAGTGACATTAAATAGGCCTGGCCAGTGTTGCTCAGTGGTTGAGCATCAGCCCATGAACCAGGAGGTCATGGTTTGATTCCCAGTCAGAGCACATGCTTGAGTTTGGGGTTCAATCCCCAGAAGGGGGCATGCAGGAGGCAACTGATTGATGTTGATGTTTTTATCTCATCAATCTTTCTATCTCTCTATTCCTCTCCCTTTCTTTCTCTAAAATCAATAAAAATATTTTTAAAAAGTATATCAAATAGGATATTGTTTTGTTCTCTCCCTCCTCAGATGAGATTTATTTGAGTAGAAGTCATCTAATGTAACCATATTTATTAAGTATTCTCTTTCAATTAATCAGCTGGTATTTGTTAGTTCTTTTTCTAGGAAAAGAATTCAAGAACTTTCTAAGCCTAAAAAACAGTGGGGAGCCCCAGATAGGTAAGAAAATATTATATAGTTTTGTTTGTGACGATGTATTCCTTACATTAAAGAGTAAGTATTCTTACCTGCCTAAGAACCCTGCATCCTAGGTGTATCCACTTCTCTTCTCAATTGGATCCATTGAACCAATACTATCATCTCAGTTGAGTCAACATGTGGAAGGCAAACCCCTAAATCAGTGGTTTTCAGACTTGTCTGCACATTAGAATCACCTGTAGACAAAGGATGTAGACAAAAGAAGATAGGCTAATAGCCAACAAGCACATGAAAAGATGATCAATATCATTAGTTACCCAGGAAATGCAAATCACCACAATCATAACATTTCACATGTTCTTCACCAACCCCCCTGCCAGCCTTGTTGCCCCACGCAGCCTGCTGTTTGATCATTACTGTGAGAGTGTCCTGACCAATTTGCATACAGTGGTACCTTGAGATACAAGTGCCCTAACACATGAGATTTTTGAGATATGAGCTATCGAGCAAGCTATTTTTGCTTTGAAATACGAGCAACATTTGAGATAGGAGTAATTGCGTGGATCAGCCGGCTGCACACAACCCCCAGTTTACCGAGACTCGAGCTTCTCATAGTTTCCCACTCCTCAAGGTTACAGAATGAATTAAACTCGTATCTCGAGGTACCACTGTATTAGCCTTTTATTAGTATAGATAGTTTCACTGCCCTAAGAATTACCTGTGCTCCACCTATTCATTTCTTTCATTCTCTCTCCCCTCTCCCAAACCCCTGACAAACACTGATCTTGTTTCCTGTATGTATAGATTTGCTTTTTCCAGAATGTTATAGTTATAATCAAACAGTGTGTAACCTTTTCTGACTGGTTTCTTTCACTTAGCAATAGGCAGTTAAAGTTCCTCCATGTCTTTTTATGCCTTAATATTTATTTTTAGTGCTAATATTCCATTGTTTTGATGTACCAAAACATATCCATTCATCCATTGAAGGACATATTGGTTGCTTCCAATTCTTGGCAATTATGAATAAAGTTGCTATAAACATTTGTGTGCAGGTTTTGTGTATATACAAGTTTTCAACTCATTTAGTTAATGCCTAGGAGTGCAACTGCTGGATCACATGGTAAGATATCTTCAGTTTCATAAGAAACTGCCAAACTTCCTATGTGTCTGTGCCATGTCCTCCAGCAATCAGTGAGAGTTCCTGTCCCTTCATATCTTCACCAGTATTTGATGCTGTTAGTCTTTTGTATTTTAGCACTTCTAAAACGTGGGTAATAATATCTCATAGTGTTATTTGCAATTCATAAAGAGATGTTAGCATACTTCATATGTTTATTTGCCATCTTTATCTTCTTTGGTAAAGTGTCTGTTCATATCTTTTGCCCACTTTTTAAAAATATGTTTTTATTGATTCTTCTGGGGATCCTGCAACCTGGGCACGTGCCCTGACTGGAAATCAAACCAGCACCTTCTGATGAATTGGATGATGCTCAACCAACTGAGCCACACTGGCCAGAGCTTGTCCATTTTCTAATTGGGATGTTTGTTTTCTATTGCTGAATTTTGAGAGTTCTTTTGTATTTCTTAACTGCAAGTTCTTTTATAAGATGCTATTGACTGAATGTTTATGTCCTCTCAAAATTCATATCTTGAAATCTAATCCCCAATGTGATAGTATTCGGAGGTGAGGGTCTTCAAGAAGTGATTAAATCATGAGGGTGGAGTCCTCATGAGTGGCATTGGTGACCTTATAAAAGAGGTTCCAGAGAGGTTCCTCACCACTTCCACCAAGTGAGGACACAAGCTTCTGCTTTAGCCTCTTCTCTCCCAATGTCATTTTCTCCTCTCTAATCTGTTTCACATCACCATCAGGTGAGTTTCCAGTTTTCACCGTTTGTTCATTCATCAAACCATGATTGAGCATCTACTGTGTTCAGCACTAAACTACGCAAGGGGAAATCTCCAAAAGATTAAGACACAATCTGTCTGCTGGAAAAAGATATAGAGATATGGAGAAGAAGGTGCTCCTTGTCAAAATTGTGGAGGGCCATGTCAGCCACTGTAAGGAGTTGGGACTTGATTCTTGTGACCTTTGAGGTATCTCAAACAAGAGGATGACTTGGTCAGATTGGAGTTGAGGAAGATCACTCTGGCAATGGTGCCTCCTGCACGCCCCATACTAGGGATAGTGCAGGCAACCTGAGCATGTGCCCTGATCGGAAATTGAACCGTGACCTCCTGGTTCATAGGTCGATGATGTTCAACCACTGAGCCATGCCAGCCGGGCATTACTCTTATTTTTTTACTACCTGCTACAGTTCATCACCCAAAGTGAGAGCACAATGCAGGGAAGTGGCACGACCATTTTATTTCGGCCTGATGATAAATTGCGGTGTTAATTACAGCATGGCAGAAACACAACTGTCTACCTCTAAGAGGTTCATTTTTGGTCACTGCATTTTAAGACGGCAGATAAAACAGTCTGATTTTATTTTTATTTCAACTGACCTGAGTAGTTTACCCACTTCTGATGCCTGGGATAGTTCTTAAACTGAAGTACATATTATCAATAGAGAGGCAGCCTACGATGTCATTAGCAGTGAATTTCTTTCCATTTCTTTTTTTTTTCCTGCTTTTTAACAGAAAGCTATCTTGGGGAAATCAAGAACCTATTCGCCCTATTTGCCGTAGTGCTTTGAAGAGTCAGCTGACCAAAAGACTCGAGAGCCTTGCCCAGCCCAAGGAGGTCACCCACAGATACATACCTAACAGGTCAGTGGTGCATGACAGTGGTTTATTTGATCGGGAGCGTCTAGGAAAATGAGCACTGAACCCAGCCCTTTTATCTAAAGCCATAAATAGTCTTGTAGTCAAAATTTATGGGGGACTAGGGATTTTAGATGTTTCCAATCTGATGCTACAGTACAACTTTTCCAGAGCAAGATCTGATAGTTAGCTATTGCAGACATGTATTACATCTTATAATGCTTTGATATACCAGAATGTTGAATAAGAGAGTTATGTCTCTGGTGTCCTCTCATCTTTTTTTTTTTTGGTATCTCTTATCTGCCACCTGAGCTTCTGCCCTTTGCCCTCCTCTGCAAAATATCTTGCTTTTGTGCTGCTCATTGGCTATCTAATAACTCCTTCCTCCCAACTCCTTTTCTGACTTGATCTCTCTGAAGTGCCCCATTGTTCAAAACCACCCCTTCCTTCTCTAGCTCCAATTCCTAAACAGAACTGCCATTTCCTGCAAAAGGCTAGTCCCAGGTTCAGTGCGGGAGGTTCCCTCCTGTGTGAGTTTGGCTGGGCATGCATGTGGGGAGGTGGCTGAGTTAGTGCAGCCAGGCAGTGGAGCGTGGGCAGGGTAGTCTCAAGCCCTCTGAAAGCAGAAGTGAGGTGTATGGACAGACCTCAAGGCTGGACGGTCACAAGCCAAGGAGGGAGAGACGGGCTTACACACATACCCCGGCCTACATTAGCAACCAGCAGGCAGCCTGGGCAGATCCACATCCATGAATATGTTAAAGAAGCAGAGGCCTTTTGGAAAATAACAAAAGCAGAAGTGGGACTGCAATCTGAGTTAACAACAGGTCCAAAGTAGCCAATATCACTTCCTTTTCCACGGATGGAGAACAAATATTATTATTTATCCCCAATATAATCCTAGTTTACAAAACCCAATCCTGATGAAATAATGTACATAGCATGTTCAAGTAGAATTTATTCCTAAACTCAGAGTTCTTTCTTCACAAAGAAAAACATCAAAGCAATTCATGCTACTAACTGAAAACATAGTAAGAATATTTAAATTACCTATATAGATGTTAAATAAATTGTTTTGTTTTAAAGCAGCACATTTTTTAATTAGTTTATATTTGGGTTGATTTAAAAGATGCAATTTATTTAGTGTCTGCTAGGGATTGTCTGCTAGGAATAGGGTACTAGAAGGCAGCTGAAAACTCAGTGGCTGTAACCATTTCTAATTTCTTCCCAAGTAGATAATAGCTCAGCAGTAAAGGGATAAACTCTCATACCCACTCCCCTAGACCTGGAAGTATCAATGTTTGAATTTAAGTGATAATTTGAATTCATGCTTACTTCACTCACTTCTTTTCTCTCCACAACCTGCAGGCCTCAGTATTTCTACAACTATGGTACAGGGTCTTCGATCTGGGATATCCCTTCTTCTGTACTGATAAGAAAACCTTCCCGAAGGATCCAGAGGCTGTCACAGCCTAACAGATTCAGGAAAATACAGATAATGAATAGGTAGAGCACCTGAGACCCTCTGTATGTTCTGATCTCACTTGGTTAAATGTTGTTCTTCTTTTAGTGTGTGCGGGTCCCTTGTGTTTCAAAGGACCAGGGTACAAAAATCAAATATTTTTCAGCAACTGTAGGTAACCAGGAGATCTTCGGCAATAATTACATCTGAGTCAAATATGGTGAAGCTAAAATTTACGTTTAACGTAATCACTGTCTGCCAATTAAAAGGAAATATGCAAATGTAACATTATGGGTTTTTGCAATTTTTAAAACTTGGTATTCTCTTATGCCTCTGGGATTTGTCACATGATTCCCCGTTTGCTTTGAATGCTGACTTTCTCCTGTCTTTAAAAGACAGCTTAGTGATATTCTTCCACAAGTGAGCTAAGATTGTGATGTGGCTGTTGGGAACATTCTAGGTTACATTAGTCCAATATGTACAGTGCATAATTACAGGAAGGTGCTAGAACTAATGTGCACTACTGTGTCAGAACACATTAGGTACATGTGTCCCAATTTCGGATGCTATGCCTTAAGATGGGGAACTAGGTAAAAAAGGTGAAGGGATTAACAAGTTCCAATTGGCAGTCACAAAATAGTCCTGGGGATGTTAAATACAGCCTAGGGAGTATAAGCAATAACATTGCTATAACTGTGTATGGTGCCAGGTGGGTACTTGAAATGTCAGAGGGACCACCTTGCAAAGTATATGGTTGTCTCACCACTATGCTGTATACCTGAAACTAATAATAATATTGAATGTAAACTGTAATTGAAAAATAAAGAAGAGACATAATACATTTGAGACTGTTCAGGAGATAAATGAGATGTTGAGGTTCTGAAAACTATGTTATATGAAAAATAGTTCAGAGAAATGGCATGTTTAGCTTAGAGAAGAGACCAAGGAAGAGCAGTGAAAGTTCTGTGTAAAATATCAGCAATGAAGGAGGCACAGGAGGTGGAAGTGACATTACTTTCTGTTACAAGATGTCTACAGAGAAGCGGACGCCAGCCAAGTGTAGGAAACTCTTCTTGACTAGCCATCCAGTAGTGGACAGTTTTATCTGGAAAACTCAACTGTCATCTCTGTTCCCGATTCCTGAACGTGTTCAAGCATAGGCTAGAATGATCATTTTGTGTCGGTTTTAGTCAAGATTCCTGCAGTCAGAGAGATTGAAATGGACAACTTAAATCTTTTTCAGTCATAGAATCCAGAAAAAAGAGGCTCAAGTCCTCCTACAAAATTTCTTTATTTGCTTATTTATCAATGCATTTGACAAAAATCTGCTAATTTAGTAAAAATATATTTGTAAATTTATAGTTATATATCTACATTTATAAACCAGACGAATACTTCCTTTATCTGTCACCACTTAATATATATATATATATGTATATATATATATATATATACATATATATATATATATATATATATATGTTATATATATATTATGTATATATTATTGATTTCAGAGAAGAAGGGAGAGGGAGAGAGAGAAACATCAACAGTGAGGGAGAATCATTGTGCCTCTTGCACATCCCCTGCTGGGAATTGAGCCCGCAACCGAGGCATATGCCCTTGACTGGAATCAAACCTGAGACCCTTCAGTCCACAGGCCAAAGCTCTATCCACTGAGCCAAACCAGCTAGGGCTGCCACTTAAAAAAGAATCAACACACACACACCACACGTGAGTATTTTAGAAAGGAAGTACCTCCTGGTTCATAGGTCAATGCTTAACCACTGATCCACACTGGCTGGGCTGTCACTGCTTTTTGAGACCTCTGAGTTTGATTGTTTCATATAAGTAAAACCACCTTGAGTGTTAAAACTTCCTGTATCTAAAAAAATTTATGGCCCTAGCTGGTTTGGCTCAGTGGATAGAGCGTCGGCCTGCAAACTGAAGAGCTCTAGGTTCGATTCCAGCAAGGGCACATGCCAGGGTTGCTGGCTCAAACGTGCAGGAGGCAGCCAATGAATGATAATCTCTCTCTCATCGTTGATGTTTCTATCTCTCTCCTTCTCCCTTCCTCTCTGAAACGAATAAAAAACAAACAAAACAGATTTTAAAAATTTTATGTCTCCCCACTCTCCTAAGCAGATTCTTCTGCTACTGAACAATATGTAAGCATTGTTCACTGGCTTGAGATTTTTATTATGAACTTCAACAAGGACATAATACTTTAAATACAGAAAACCTCTTAGGAACTGCCTGTGTCTGAAGCACAGTTTTGCTTTAAGTGAAGTAGTCTGAACTCTGTGCTTTTAGCTTAGGAGATATTTGCCTCTCAGAGCTTTCCTGTCATTTCTCTGTTTACTGGGGGAAGAGTCTTTAACCAGGCTCTTTTCTGAGATCCTGTGCACTGCAAACAGATAAGCAAGCTTGTCAGAATTGTGTGAAGGAAAGCAAATGCTCAGTGAAAACACAGAAGAAATCTTAAAGAATCCACATAATACTATTATAATGAATGATGGGTCATTGCACTCAAGGATTTGATGGGTCATTTAAAATTGCAAGTCTCAAGCAACCAGTGGATCATAAAATTAACCAGAATACATTGCCTAGGACAAGCATTGTTTCATGATAATTTTGTTTCAGATATAGAGATTTACATATACTGTATCACAATATAAAATGTACTTCTTACTGTAGATTAAAGTAAAAAAATTTCTAGAAACACCAGTCTGGTAGAAAGAGCACTAATGATTATGGGAAAAGATGCTCCAAAGGTAGAAACAATATATATAATTGTGTGGAGGCTGATTATAGCAATGAAAAATGCAGTTATTGTTTCTCTAATGATAATATTTTACATCCCATTTGCATATAGGTCCCTCAGTGATTTCGTAGCAAGACAGTCTCTTCCATTCTGTCCTCCTTCTCCCCGGATAATACGACTCTCAATAGCCAAAGGCCTAAGTCCAGAATATATTCCTCCAAAAGATGTAAGTGGGTCCATGAAAAAGAACCATTTCCTGATTGACTTTGTAACATGAAATATGTTTGTAACTGTAACATGCTTCTTTTTTATTTCTAAGTGTGTTTTCATATTCTTCTCTCATCAAATGAACTTTTCTGATTAGGCCTCCCTGTGCCTTATATATCAGTCGGATTTGATCAGAGAAGCAGAACCACTATGAGTAATACAGAATTAGACCTTAAGCACTTAATCACTAACCAGCTCAGAAAACAAATGACAGGTTATCTAAAACTGATGCAGAGAACACATCTTTAAAGTTCTGATCTGGTTACCTTTGTACCAA
>PVJN01065468.1:0-10251 GCA_004026805.1 Lasiurus borealis | reverse complement strand
TTGCCACCACTTGCTGCCTGGGGGCATGGACCAGATGGTGGCACAAGGAGGTGGAGCGCACACAAAGAACAGGCGCCTGAACAAATGGAGGAGATTGGGTTTTGCAGCTGCTGAGGCTCTTGAAATGTGCAGGTCTTATATGGAGAGGAAGGAGCTCATCATTCCTAGCCTGAGGGCAAGACTCCAAGAAGCCTATGCCCGAGCAGCTGCTGTGGGGCTGCGTGCAGAGACCTTGTTCAACATTGTGAGCATTCAGTTCAGGGGACAGAGAGGCCAAGTGTTAGGAATCAAATACTCTGGCCAAGAACAGCGCTCAAACTGATTCCTACCCACCCTGAGAAAGAATGAAAGCAAGACTGACAGGCCCAGAAGGACCCGGAAGGACATGGAACCACATCCATGGTCTATGGCACAGTCCAAGCTTCAAGCAGTGTACCATTCACAAAGTTCTGCAGAAGGCATGAAAATTTCTAGAACTATGAAGAAGCAGAAAACGGCAAACCAGAATCAACAAAAAGAGCACTGAATACAAACTAACCTCAAGAGGTGCTAACTGTTGAAATTAGCAGAAAAATCAAAGAAAAGGGGACCAAGACTCCCCTCTCCCCCCACCTACACCAACACAACTACCGCCACTAATTTCCTGTGAACCTACGAGGTTTGTGTAATAACTTGCTCAAGGTACTGAGTTAGCAGTGGAGCCAGGATTTGAACCCTGGGCATTTCCCCCAATTACACTGGAATTAGCATTCATTTTTAATGCCAAACCATCTGTTACTATTCTTTTTCACAGTTAGAAGTTTAAACAACAGGCTTTTAATCTTGCATGGTATTAAATGAAGTGATAATAGACTAGAATACAGTTTACATGACATGTTTCCTTTTTAATGCAATGGGAGAGAATGGAAGTAGAGACAGATGATAGATCGATAGATAGATAGATAGCTGGCCAGATGTACTGTGAGAAACAAACAATGAGTACATACAAATCATTCATCTTGACATATGTCACCTTCATTCCCAGCAAAATGTGCTCTGCCTGACAGCACACTGTGACTCCGCAGTTCCTACAATGCCATACTCATGAGGCTTAAAAATTCAAGGGCTTTTACGAAGTATCTAAAGGCAACGTCTCTTGCAGAGTGGTGCCCTCTCAGGGGGACTCTAGGGAGAGGCTACTATGCACACCACCAGGCCTCAGAAGAACTTGATAAGACTCATGTCCTCCTTCAACAGGCCTTCCAAGAAATGGAAGGGAATCACGGCAGGGCTAGGCCAGACTCACCACCCTGTGACCTTCTCCCATCTCACCTGAACAGCAGCCTGTCCTTATGGGGGTTGTCCTGAGACCTGGGTTACCGTATAATGAAGGAAGAAGCACTGTTCAGAGAAGTGATGGCCACTCTTAATGTAAACAATGACAATGATCATAGCTAACGTTTATTGATCACTTACTATGGGCCAGGGGTTTGGGTAAGCGCTTTGCATAGACACTCTCCTTATTTGTCCCAACCAGCCAGTTCATTTTGTTACTAGAGTGTCACAGAGGTAACATGGAGAGTGGAAATGCAAAAGCAAATCTCTTCAGGTCCCATGGCCAGAAAGTGGGTAACCTCGGATTTGGACCCAGGTCTGTCGCCAGGACTCTGACTCATAGTGACCGTGCCAGTGTTTCCTAGACTTCAGTAATCTGTTTCCCGGCTTTACGCTTTTGATCCCAGTAAATGCTACTGTAATACCAAATGCCACCAAGCAACACAAATATTTCACGTGCATGAGCTTTATCCTTGCTAAGAACTTGAATTTACTTATCGCATTATTTCACATATAAGCCTTCATATTTTCCTTTGAATTAAATCACTCTACATCAAGAGGTATATTTTAAAATGAAACTTTATCAGAGGAACCAAGATGGCGGCATAAGGTATACATCTGTACGTGCTGTCTCTTGCAACCACACCGAAACAACTAAAAGACAAAACAACTATTCCCCGGAACCACGGTAAAGCTGCTGGAATTGAAGTTCTACAATTAGAAGGAAAGAAAAAAGTGCATCCAGACCTGGTGGGACGTGCAGAGGCTCAGAAAGGCAGAGGTAGGGAGACACGGGCAAATCGGGCTGGCGTGCGCTGTTTTCAATTGGGAGGGAGTTTCAAGTTCCCGACTCTCTGAACTCCAGTTTCCAGCGAGATTCTGGGGACCCAGACTCATACAGGGAGAAACTAGACTGTCTGCCATCGGGTCCGAAAGGGAGGGTGGCTGTCTCATAGAGGTGTGCACAGGAATCATTGTTTACTGCACTGGGGTGTGGGACACAGGACACTGAACAGAACGGGGCAGAGAGGACTGACTGGCAGCCATTGCTGTTTGCCAAGCCCTAGCCTAGTGATTCCCTGAGACCCAGCCTGCCCAATTTAAAAACTCACACAGCTGTGCGGCAACATTTGCATGTGAATGGCCTGCTCTCTGGCAACTTAACAAATTGCAGCTGGGTCAGACAACTCCAAAACTTCCAAATGCCTAGCAAAGTGGAGGAATATGCAGAGCTCCCTGTAGCTCCTGCTGGGTGGCCTCAGACACTAGCTGACTTGCACCTCCTTGGAGATCCAGGCGTCAGTGTACCTACCAGATTTCAACTCCTCACATACATAAGTGACACACTCAAGAGGCAGACTCAGTGAGCACCAAAGCCCCACTAAAGCAATTCCTGCCCGATAGGGGTGTCTCCAGCACAGCAGTTCTTCCATTAATAGACACAGCTAATCCTCACAGTCAATTGGCCTGGAGGTCAATTCCTCTCAGTGTACCAATAGCAATCAAGGCTTAACTACAACAAGACTCTGAACCCAGCCCACCAAGTGTGTCCACCTCAGGTGATTGGGGGGTGGAGCTACTGGCCCTAAGAACAACTAGCACAAAAAGCCACTTCATCAACACAGGGAAGCAGCCAAAATGTGGAGATCAAGAAACGTGTCACGAATGAAAGAAATGGAGGAAAGCAAATGACTGGACATAGAGTTCAAAACCAGATTTATAAGGTTACTCAAGACAAACTTATTGAGACCTCTGAGAAACTTAGTGAGACCTTCAAGGACCTTAATGGGAATGCAAAAAAAAAAAAAAATGGAAAAGGACCAGTCAGAAATTAAGCATGCACTGTCTGAAATAAAGAATAATATACAGAAATCCAGCAAGAGACTAAAGGGCCCCAAGAATCAAATAAAAAATCTGAAATATGAGGAAGCAAAAAACACCCTTACAGAAAAACAAAAAGAAAAAAAGAATCCAAAAATGTGAAGATAGTATAAGGAGCCTCTGGGACAACTTCAAGCGTACCAATATCAGAATTATGGGGGTGCCAGAAGAAGAGAGAGAGCAAGATACTGAAAACCTATTTGAAGAAATAATGACTGAAAACTTTCCCTACCTGGTGAAAGAAATGGACTTATAAGGCAAGGAAGCGTACAGAACACCAAACAAAAAGAATCCAAAGAGGACCACACTAAGACACATCATAATTAAAATGCCATGGGCAAAAGACAAAGAGAGAATCTTGAAAGCAGCAAAAGAAAAACAGTTACCTACAAGGGAGTACCCATACGACTGTCAGCTGATTTCTCAATAGAAACTATACAAGCCAGAAGGGAGTGGCAGGAAATATTCAACGTGATGAATAGCAAGAACCTACAACCAAGAGTGTTCTACCTAGCAAAGCTATCATTCAGAATTGAAGGTCAGATAAAGAGCTTCACAGATAAGAAAAAGCTAACGGAGTTCATCACCACCAAACCAGTATTATATGAAATGCTGAAGGGTACTCTTTAAGAGGAGGAAGAAGAAGAAAAAGATAAAGATAAAAATTATGAACCACAAAGTGATAACAAATACATACTATCAACAACTGAATCTAAAAATCAAGTGAATTAAAAATCAGATGAACAGAATGAACTGGTGAATATAATAGAATTAGGCACATAGAAAGGGAATGGACTAACAATTCTCGGGGGAAAGGAGGAATGAGGGGTGCAGGAAGTGATTGGACAAAAATCTCACACCTATGGATGAGGACAGTTGCCAGAGGTAAGGGCATGGGGTGGGGTGGGGATAAGGTGGAGGGAAGCTGTGGGAGGGAAAAAGAAGAGGAACATCTGAAAAAAATGAATAATAAAGATTTATTTTAAAAGACGAAACTTTATCAACACTACCATGTTGCAAAGATCTCATTGCTTATCAGAAATGGACAGTGACCAGAAAAACAAATCGAAGTGAAACAAAATGTTCGATTTGTTGTAAAATGATTACATACGTTTGATATTATCAAGCCTCGACCCAGATGTACCGCTGACCATTTTACATGCCACCTGGGTGTAATTTGGGTAGATTTTATCAATGTGAGTGAGCCCTCCGTAGTCCAATGCCTTCTGGATGGATGAACAAAATTTATCGCTGGACCGACAAAGCTGAGAATAATGGTGACCAGACCAAGACATTGACTTCTCCTGTCGGGAACTGACTGGGTAACCAGATGGCCTATTCCCAAGCATCCCCATCAGTCACGTCATTTTAAAGTTATGAGAACTGGTTTTCCTCTCCAGTGCAGGGGACTTGGATTTACCAGTGACCCCGATAGAGGCCACGGTGATTTCCTCTGTCATCCCAGAGCCTTGCATGGTATTTGAAGAAGGTCAACTTCCCAGAAAGTATTTGCCAGATACTTGCTCCTGAACCTTTGCAAATTCTGTTCCTTCCTCCCAAAATATTATTCCCACAGCTTTGAGAACTAATAAACTGCACCAAAGCCTTACAAACAGATCCAAGTTCCTCTGACTTCCTTGGGAATGCCCCATAAAAAAGATAAGGAGTTAAAAAACATGAACTAGTGCACGTCAACAGACTAGATAAGCTGGATAAAATGGACAAATCCCCAGAAAGACAGAAACTACTCAGACTATCTCAAGGAGAAACAGGAAATCTGAATATGGTCATAAGACGTAAAGAATTACTAGCAAATACATTCCCACAAGAGAAGGCGTTGGAGCAGAGGGATAACTGGTGAGTTATATCAGACACGCAAAGAACTGACATCAAAGCATCACAAGGTCATCCAAAGAAAGAAAAAAAAGGGGGGGGGACACTTCTCCATCACTTTCATGAGCCTGGATTTCACCTCATGTCAAAATCAGACAAAGGCCAAGACCGATTTAGCTCAGTGGATACAGCGTCGGCCTTCGGACTGAAAGGTCCCAGGTTCGATTCCAGTCAAGGGCATGTACATTGGTTGTGGGCACATCTCCAGTAGGGGGCATGCAGGAGGCAGCTAATCGATGTCTCTCTCTCATCGATGTTTCTGATTTTCTATCCCTCTCACTTCCTCTCTGTAAAAAATCAATAAAATATATATTAAAAAATCAGACTAAGTATCATAAGAACTAACAAAATGAAGACCAATATTCCCTGAGTATCAGCACAAAAGTCTCCCACAAACTACACTCAGACTGAATCCAGCTTCACACTCAAAAGGATTCATGCAAAAAGCATGTGAGACCCATTCCAGAAATGTAAGTTTGACTCAACACACCAAGATCAGTCAGTGTATGTAATATGCCATATTGCTAGAATAAAAGTGAAAACATTGTAATTCTAGTATACCCAGAAAAAAGCACTTGACAAATCCACAATCATTCCCTGATAAAAATAATGAAGAAAACAGGAAAAGAATGGGACATTTCCAACTCCATAACAGAAATCTCCCACAAACTCCTACCATAAGTCTTAAGGATGGAAGACTGACCACTCTTGCCCTAAGATGGGAAACAGGGCAACAATGTCTGCTCCCACCAATTCTATTCACCATTGCACTGGAGCTTCTAGCTAAGCATTTAGGCAAGACGGTTCAATACCTCCAAATTGGAAAGAAAGAAAACTATCATTGTCCACAGTCGGCATGATCTCAGGACTAGAAACGACTAAGGAAAACAAAAAAGAAAACTCTCTCAGAAGTGATGGTCCAGTTTAGCAAGGTTGCAAGATATAAGATCAACAGAGCATTACAACTGCATTTCTATACACGAGCAGTGAAGTATCTAAAAGGAAATTAAGAAAATACTTTTTATTTATAGTACCATCCACGGGAATGAAATATTTAGGACTAATGTTAGCGAAAGAATGTTGAGGCTTGTATAACAAAAATTTCAAAACATTGTTAAGAAAATGAAAGGAGGCCTAAACAAATGGAGCTGCATCATTTATTCATTGGCTAAAATTCTTTATATTGTTAAAATGGTGATATTTCAGAAATTGATCTACAGATATAGTGTGCACTTATTTAAAAACCCAGCTGGCTTGCTCTGGCCAAGTGGCTCAGTTTCTTGAGCATGGTCCCTGTTCTCAAAAGGGTTGTGAGTTTGATTCCTGGTCAGGGCACATACCTAAGTTGCAGGTTGAACCCCAATGGGGTGCTTATGGAAGGCCAAGTGATCCATGTTTCCTCCCATATCGAGGGCTCTCTCTGTCTGTATCTCTCTCTCTCCCCCTCCTCTTTATCTCCCTCCCTCCCTTTCTCTCTCTCTTCCTCCCTCCCTTCCCCTATCTTCACAATCAATAAGAAAATCCTTGTGTTAGGATTAAAGCACACACACACACAACTGAGTAATGAAGAGACAAGTATCCCAATGAAAATGGGCAAAGGCTTTAATAAACAATTCTGAAAAGAAGATATACAAATGACCCAGAAGCACAAGAAAAGTTGTGCAAGTTTATTAGTCATTAGGAAAATGTGAATCAAAAGGACATGGAAATGCCACATCATACCCAATAAGTAAGTTGGCTAAAACACCAGGCCATGGACAGTAGCACCTGCTGGCAAGGACGGGAAGAAGCTGGAATCTTTCTACATCTCTGATGGAATTGTAAGACGGTAGGGTAACTTGGAGGAGAGTTTGGAAGTTCCCCAAAGAGTTGAACGTAGGGTTACTTTACCACTCAGCAGTGCCACTCCCAGATATCTAGTAAAACCACTGAAAGCATATGTCCGGCAAAACGTGTACAGCGGTGAGCCTGACACCTCACTCACAGTAGCCCAAAAGGGGAAAAAATCCCAATGCCCACCAACTGACGAATGGATAAACAGAATATGATATACACAACTCATGTTACTTGACAGCCAAAGAAACCAAGGATTGAGACATGCGGCAACATTGATTAATGGAGAAAACATTGTGCTCAGTGAAGGAAACAGTCATAACCATTTATATGAAACATTCACTACATGCAAAATCAGAGAAACAGAAAATAAATGAGATGTTCCCAGGGGATGGAGGAAGGAGGGGGATTACAATTACCTTAATACATACTGGGTGTCTTTTTGATACATAAAATGTACTGCGATTCCAGTATGACGATAGTTGCAAAGCTATATCAACCATGGCACTTAAGGACATACTTTAATGGCGACTTCTACTGTATATGAATTCTATCTCAATAAAGTTTTTTTATAAAAAGGAAAAGAATTTTTGCCGAAACCGGTTTGGCTCAGTGGATAGAGCGTCGGACTGCAGACTGAAAGGTCCCAGGTTCGATTCCAGACAAGGGCATGTACCTTGGTTGCAGGCACATCCCCAGTAGGGGGCATGCAAGAGGCAGCTGATCGATGTCTCTCAGCGATGTTTCTAACTCTACTCCCTCTCCCTTCCTCTCTGTAAAAAATCAATAAAAATATATTTAAAAAGAAAAAAAGAATTTCAAAAACATCTAAACTAGGTCATTGCCATTTGCTAGGTGTACATACAGATATGCATGCATATATGGCAGTATAAAACCTAGAGGGTTATCTTTATATTACTTAATAACATATTCAAGGACTTGTACTAGGAAAGGATTCAAGGCAGACATCATCAAAAGCAACCTCCCGGCCAGACTAACAAGGTGGCAAACAAGAATGTCAAAACTTGGCTGCTCCTCCGGCCGGCCTTCGTAATTGGTCCCAACTCTCAGCCTCGAGTAGGTCCTGCTTGCGTTCCAATCCTGGTTCTCCGTCTCCCTTAGAGACCATCAGTGCAACGCGACATGCTGAATGAGACTTTTTGGGGTCGAGTCCTCTTCAGTATTGTTTGTTGTTCTTCTCAAGCAAACACACAGATTCACACATAGGTTGACAGATGTCGCTGTCCTCTCTAGTCACAAAGGGAAAAACACCTTTTCTTTCCTGTGTAGGCCCCTTTGTTGAGGCATGATTTGCATACAGACAGCTGTACATTCGTACTCTATACAAGGTGCTTTTTAAAATATTTGTAGAGGGACGCCACACAAGAGAAGGAAAGAAAGACCATAGCCATTTCACAGAAAGTGTCAAATGGTGGGGAAGTTCAAAGGAAGAGCTGCCTAGAAAGCGAGTCAAGGAACAAACTACACAGGGGGAAGAAGAAAACCAGACGAGGCTGATTTGGGGAACCCAGATAGATTGCAAGACAGAGGAGACAGGCAGCATGTCCCAAGCTGCTGAAGAGTTAAAACAGGGGCAGAGGAAAGGAACTTCGATTTGACACCATACAAGTTATAAGAGAACTAGGAACACAGGCCCTTCAGAGGACAGAAGGGAAGGCAGGACTGACCGGAGGGGGAGGTAGAGGAGAGGAGACAACTGGTTTAGAGGAGTTATCATGAGAGTTTTGCTGAGAAGGGCAGCAGGTATATGGAACACTATTACTCAGGAAGGTATTGGTTTACAATGGAGGGTAGTGGACATGACACATGCTGGTGGAATCGCCACTAGAGCAAGAGAACGTGAAGATCCAGGAGAACAAGTGGTAATTGGCAAGGGTTGGGTGTTAAAGCAGGAGAACAAATGGTAGACCAACTGCAGATGCTGTTTCTGTTAAGCTGATGACCCACCTGCCCCTCGCTTCACAGTCTCATTGCAGACACCCTACACCTCCATCTTCCTGGATGGCCACATTGAGACGGTGGGATGACTCAAGCAGTAACGGCCAGAGGTGAGGGAAGGAGGCTTGACGTCCAGGAGATCCAGACTACAAACTGGCGGTTCCTCTAGACCAGGGGTCCACAAACTCGTTCGTCAACAGAGCCAAGTACCAACAGGACAACAACTGAAATTTCTTTAGAGAGCCACATTTTTTAAAGTTAACCTCTTTCTAACGCCACTTTTTCAAACCAGACATTCCCAGGCCTTGGTATTTTGTGGAAGAGCCACACTGAAGGGGCCAAAGATCCGCCTGTGGCTCGAGAGCTGCAGTTTGTTGACCACTGTTCTAGGCTGACGAGCTTAAAATTTGAAAAATGTATTGGTTATGGCTTACTGTGTCTGTGTGTGTTTGCATGTTCAGATGGTGGAGGCACGGATTGATCCCACTGTCGAGGGAAAAAAGGGAAATGCCTACGATGAAGCCTATCGCTAGAGAGGACTCTCTCATTTTCAGGGTGGAGAGAAAAGGGGGGTCCTCAAGATGCAGAAGATGAGCTGTGAACAGGGATCAACGCAGAATGGGAATCTCCCCAAAGGCCTTAACTTTTTCATCGGGAAGCAGCAGGTGTGTGGTTTTTCTAGTCCCAGGAGCCCTGATAGTTAGCCATCTTTTCCTAGTAGTTTTGTGCCACATCATAATTCCCTGTAGTTTCCCTTTGCCTGTCATGCAAACCTGCCGCCCCCATAACGTCTGAGAGTGGTGTTTGAGGAGATTGAGGAGCAGGGCATCAAGCACAGCATTGGCTTCCTTGCAATACTCCTTCTGCTGGTCTTACTCTCAGGGAATCTCCTCCTGGACACTCAGAGGCAGGCATGCCAGCAGACCTGGATCCCCTGAGGGAGGTGTGAGACAGGGGAGTGGCTGGCAGGTGGCTACTGGCCCTGGATCTGGCGTCAAACCCCTTCTAAAAAGAGACCCGTTGTCTCAAGAAGACCCTGAGGTCAGGAGAAAGTGCGCTCTTCAGGTTCTGTCCGTGTGGGCTTTTCAGCTGAAGGGGAGATGAGATTGCTATGCTTTTTGTTTGCTTGCTGGTCTTTGACGGAGAGGTTCCAGTACCTGGAAAATGGTCGGCAGCTGGTAGCCAGGAAGAGAGTGAGGCTGGGCAAAGAGATGGCCAGAGAGATTTTGTGACACTGGGATGAGAATGAAGAGTAGATGGCGGACACACTCCCAGCCTTTCAGCTGCCCTCACTCACAAAATGGTGCCCGGGGGGAGGTCACATGTGCTGCCTGCCATCTTGCTAGTCTGGCCTCCAAAAGGGAGGGGTAG
>PVJN01065467.1:0-10251 GCA_004026805.1 Lasiurus borealis | reverse complement strand
ATCTTTATTATTCAGATTATTACATTTGTTTCTCTTTTTTCCCCTCCATAGCACCCCTCCACCCAGCTCCCACCCCTCCCTCTGCCCTTAGCTCCCTCCCATTGATCTCATCCATAGGTGTATGATTTTTGTCCAGTCTCTCCCTGTACACCCCTCACCCCTTTCCCCCTGAGAATTATCAGTCCACTCCCTTTCTGTGATCCTGATTCTATTATATTCACCAGTTTATTCTGTTGATCAAATTTTTAATTCACTTAATTTTTAGATTCATTTGTTGATAGATATGTATTTGTTGCTCATAATTTTTTGGCTTTTACCTTTTTCTTCTTCCTCTTCTAAAAGAGTACCCTTCAGCATTTCATATAATACTGGTTTGGAGTTGATGAACTCCTTTAGCTTTTTCTTATCTGTGAAGCTCTTTATCTGCCCTTCAATTCTGAATGTTAACTTTGCTGGATAGATTATTATTGGTTGTAGGTTCTTGCTATTCATCACGTTGAATATTTCTTGCCACTCCCATCTGGCCTGCATCGTTTCTGTTGAGAAATCAGCTGTCAGTCGTATGGGTGCTTCCTTGTAGGTAATAAACTGTTTTTCTCTTGCTGCTTTTAATATTCTCTCTTTGTCTTTTGCTCTTGGTATTTTAATTATTATGTGTCTTGGAGTAGTCCTCTTTGGATTCCCTCTATATGGGGTTCTGTATGCTTCCTGGACTTGCAAGTCTATTTCTTTTACCAGATATGGGAAGTTTTCCCAACACCCTTTCTTGATAAAAACTCTCAGCAAAGTGGGAATAGAAGGATCATACCTCAACATCATAAAAGCCATATATCATAAACCCACAGCTAACATCATACTCAATGGGCAAAAACTAAAACCATTTCTTCTAAGAACAGGAACAAGACAGGGATGCCCACTCTCACCACTCCAGTTCAACATAGTACTGGAAGTATTAGCCATTGCAATTAGACAAGAAGAAGAAATAAAAGGCATCCAAATTGGAAAAGAAGAAGTAAAACTGTTCTTATTTGCAGATGACATGATACTGTACATAAAAAACCCAAAGGACTCCACCCAAAAACTAGTAGACTTAATAAATGAATTTGGCAATGTAGCAGGATACAAAATTAATGCCAAGAAATCTGTGGCATTTATATACACTAATAGTGAAATCACAGAAAGAGAGACTAAAAAAGAATCTCATTTACCAACACGCCAAAAAAAATTAAGATACCTAGAAATAAACCTAACTAAGGAGGTAAAAGACCTATATGTAGAACAGAGAAAGACATAAACAGATGGAAGAGCATACCATGCTCATGGATTGGGAGAATCAACCTCATTAAAATGTCCATACTACCCAAAGCAATCTATAGATTCATTGCACTACCCATTAAAATACCAACAACATATTTCACAGAGCTAGAAAGAACTCTTCAAAGATTCATCTGGAACAAAAAAAGAAGGCAAATAGCCACAACAATTCTGAGAAAGAAGAATAAAGTAGGTGGGATCTCAATATCAAATTTCAAGCTATATTACAAAGCAACTGTTCTCAAAACAGCCATGTACTGGCACAAGAACAGACATATAGACCAATGGAATAGAATAGAGAATCCAGATATCCACCCAAACCACTATGTTCAATTAATATTTGACAAAGGAGGCATGAACATACAATGGAGTCAAGACAGCCTCTTCAATAAATGGTATTGGGAAAATTGGGTAGATACATGCAAACAAATGCAACTAGACCATGGACTTACATCATATACAAAAATAAAGTCCAAATGAAAATAGGACTTAAACATAAGACAGGAAACCATAAAAATACTAGGGGAATTCACAGGCAGTGCAATCTCAGACATATGCTGAAAGAACTTCTTCACTGATACTGCTCCAAGGGCAATGGAAGCTAAAGAAAAAATAAACAAATGGAACTACATCAAAATAAAAAGCTTTTGCACAGCAAAAGAAACCATCAACAAAACAACAACAAAGCCCAATATATGGGAGAACATATTTGCAAATGTTAGCACTGATAAAGGTTTAATTTCCAACATCTACAGCCAACTTATACAACTTAATAAAAGGAAGATAAATGATCCAATAAAAAAATGGAAAATGGACCTAAATAAAATCTTTTCAAAAGACGACAGAAGGAAGGCCAAGAGACACATGAAAACATGTTCAAAGTCGCTAATCATCCGAGAGATGCAAATCAAAACGACAATGTGATACCATCTCACACCTGTGAGAATTGCAATCATTAAAAAATCAACAAATGACAAGCGTTGGTGAGGATGCGGAGAAAAAGAAACTCTTGTGCACTGTTGGTGGGAATGCAAACTGGTGCAGCCACAGTAGAAAACATTATGGAGTTTCTTCAAAAAACTAGAAACGGAACTCCCATTTGATCCAGCAATCCCACTCTTAGGAATATATCCTAAGAAATTAGAAACACCAATCAGAAAGCATTTATGCACCCCTATGTTCATCGCAGCACAATTTGCAATAGCTACAATTTGGAAACAGCCTAGGTGCCCATCAGCAGATGAGTGGATCAGAAAACTATAGTACATTTACACAATGGAATTCTATGTTACCATAAAAAAGAAGGAAGTCTCACAGTTTGTAGCAACCTGGATGGAACTGGAGAGCCTTATGGTAAGTGAAATAAGCCAGTCAGTGAAGGAGAAACACCACATGATCTCACTCATTTGTGTATAATAAACAACATTATAAACTGATGAACAGATGGATAGATACAGAGGTAGTAAAGCATCAAAAAGACTGTCAAATTACAGCAGGAAGGTTAAGGAGAGGTGGGGTAGATAAGAGATCAACCAAAGGACTTGTATGCATGCAATATCAGCATAATCAATGAACACAAGATACTGGAGGGTTAGGGTATGCCTGGGAAGGGGGGGCAATGGGAAGATATGTATACATGTAACACATTAATTAAAAAATTATTAAAAAATCCAACAAAACATATGTTACCTGGCAATCTTATATAATAAAGTGGTAATATATAAATTGACCAACACACAAGATGGCCACCCCATGTGGTCAAAGATGGCCACTTCTGTGTGGACAGAATGGGAAAACAGTTGTGAATCAGGCCAGCAGGGGAGGGCATTTCGGGGCAATTGGGCCAGCACGGGAACAGTTAGGCATTGATCAGGCTGGTGTGGGAGTAGTTAGGAGGTGATCAGGCTGGCAGGCAGAAGTGGTTAGGGACAATCAGGCAGGCAGGCAGGTGAGCAGTTGGAAGCCAGTCCTGGATTGTGAGAGAGATGTCCAACTACCTGTTTAGGCCCAATCTCACCGGGCACTCGGACATCCCTTGAGGGGTCCCAGATTGGAGAGGGTGCCAGCTGGGTTGAGGGACACCACCTCCCCCCATGCATGAATTTTGTGCACTGGGCCTCCAATAGTAAGATAATATTACTGGCTAATGAGTAAAATCAAAAAGTGATGTGAACTAAAAGGGTAAGAAATGTCTGTGCTGACACTGTCTATGATAGACAGTTTCCTACACCTGCTTATATCTTGTTATTCACTCGAGAGACTAATCTTAGTCACCATCTTTCCATAAACATTTCCAAAGGTTCATTTAGATTTAAAGGTATCAACAAGTTAGATATTGAACTCTGGTTCTATTATTTACAAGCACCAAAAAGCTAGTAAAATACTGGACATGTGGCCCAAAGAATCTTTTTGAATAACTTATGGAAGGATTTTTTAAATATACTTTAAAAATTGATTTCAGAGGGGAAGGGCAAAAGGGAGAGATATAGAAACATTAATGTTGAGAGAGAATCATTGATCGTCTGTTTCTGCACACCCCAGAGGGTGAATGAGCCTGCAAACCGAGCATGTGTCCTGACTGGAAATCAAACTTTGACCTCCTAGTTCAGAGGTTGATGCTCAACCACTGAGCTGCTCTGGCCCCTCTGTGGGATTTTTATTGAAATAACTTGGTTTAAAAACAGATATAGGGCCTACTTTCAAGTTATCTGTTGAATGTTTACATAACCAGCAAAAGATTATTACCTGAGTAATCTTTTTCAATAGCCTAAACTTGCTAAGACCAAGTTCACTCACAGCCCATTCCCTGATATAATTTGGCAGAATGATCTTTTTCTCAGTGAGTTTTGATGCTAAGATAGCTCTTAACCTCCTACTAGCCACACTGTGCTAACTTGCATATTTTAGAAAACATGGCAGGTGTTCCATAAGACCAGTTGAATTAGGAGACTGTGATCTAATGGTGAGACATGCCTAAAAAGTTGGTAAAATTATACCTATTTTGTAGGGTGTTTAAATGATAAAATATTTTAATAAGCCCTCCAAAATATCTGATATCTATGCATTTTGGGGGGCTTATTAAAGCCTCTAGGCCCACAGAATATTGAGGTAAGGGCCCTGGAGACAATTCTTAACAAGAAATGGATGAGACTTTTTGTTTTTGGCCCAGCATGTTTTTGTGTTGCTTGGCCAGCATTTGAGAACTAATTCTAGAATTTTATAAAGCACCTGGCATTCTACCTGGTATATAAATGTTTGCTACTGATGCTACTTTTATTGCTATTCTTTATGATTATTCATTTCAATAAAGAAAAGAATAGTCCAGCCTTTAGAATTGCCCTGAAAATATAATGAGCTGCCTTTGAAGATGATGACATCACTGTAATAAAACTTGAATATGGATGAGTCTATAACTTAGTGATTAAAGAGCACATTCTCTGGAGAAAGACTGCCTAAGTTTGAATACTAATATTTCCACTAACTAGTTTTCTCTTCTCGGTAAGTAATAATGATACGTTGACTCATCTGTTAAGTTAGAGATAATGAATAATGTCTATTTCCATAATGTAGTTGTGAAAGTGACCATATCTCAAAGTATATTCTAAATCATTGTTGTGTCATAATATATTTTGGGGCTCTTTTTTTTTCTTTCTTAGTGGTATACAACATAATAATGGCTTCTTACAATTAACAGAAGTTTAGATTTAATGAAATATGGTAAACTATTTAACCCATGGAAATGCTAATAACAGTGTCTGACACATCACAAGTCCTCAAGAGAGTAACTATTATTTATTTGTTTCATTTTTTTCAAGGGAGGAATTATGTTTCATGTGTATCTCCAGATTTGATAATATACACCTCCTTCGAGTTTAATTTGAAACCTTCCTTGTGCCTCACTAAGCACAATTATTTTCAGAATTGAATATTGTCTATGTTTTTCACATGAGACTTCGGATTTCTCTTTCTTTTTAATTTCCATCTCAATTTAGAGCAGTACTCTAGGCTCCTCGCCAGATGGATAACTGTATAGAAGGGTTCTCCATGATTCCTGCATTATTTGGAATGGATCATGGCAGTTTTACTTGATATTCTCAGTCCTAGACATTCATGTATAAATAATACCATTTCATTCAAATTCTTACATGGACAGGAAAGGGGGAAAATGTTAGAGGCTCAAGGTAATTTGGATACACATGATTTCAGTTTGAGAGGAGTTGTTATCCTCAAAATGATATTAAGAAAACTCATCATCCTAAGTAGAATGCTGACCAAAGGTAGTTTCACAGCCGAATGGTACCTAAAGTACCTCTTTTAATTTATCTCAGTTAGAACTGACAAGGCTAATGACTGGTTTAGTTATTTTTGGAATATTCCAGTTAATATAAAATATATACTTGACCAACTTCCAAAAGAATACGTGAGGTGCATGATAATAAAAGGTAAGACGCTATTGAATCAAAGAGCTCAGAATCTGCCTGAATGAAGTAGAGGGTATACTAGTAAATTTTTTAGGCACTTCTGTGAAAGATTGTGTAGCTTATGCAATAAGTATAGACCTGGCCAGTGTACTTATACATTGAAGGTCATGGGGTTAAATTCTGGGCCAAGGGCACATACTTGGGTTGAAAGTTCAAGCCCCTGCTCCAGTCAGGGCACATGCAGGAGGCAACCAATCAATGTGTCTCTCTCATATCAATGTTTCTCTTTTTCCTCTCTCCTTTTCTTTCCCTGCCTCACTCTCTCTCTCTAAAAATCAATGGGGAAAATATCCTTGAGTGAGGATTAACAACAACAACAAAATCAAGTGTACATGGTTTTGTAATCTCATTTATCAAATACAGAATTATATCAATTTTATTTACAGAGAAAAAAATCTTTGAAACTAGTTTAAGCAACTTTTACGTTGATTTCTGATCATTGAGAGATATACTGTACATTATATACTGCAAGTATTTCCAAATAATATACTGGTTAACTTCCATGATAATGAATATATTATTACCAAATTCATTTATGTTGTTCTCATTAACCTGGAAGTTGCAGAACCTTCTCTGATATAATCACAACATGCAGTGACCAATCTTTCAAACTGGAGCAATTCTGAGAGTGAAAGCAGCACTGTTGACAATTGTGCCAAAACAAGAGGAGAGAAACAAGACTATCATGGTGAAGACTGCAGTATATTCCACACTATCCTGTTCAGACTTACACTGATAGGAAGTTTTTAAGAGTAAAGTGTTATAGAGATAAGGATTTTGCATAAAATAAAGCAGGGATAAAGTGTAGACAATCAAACTAGCAAGGTATTATGTAAGTTTCAGGAAGGGATCTAGGCAGTCGCTGCAGCTGGGACGGCCTACTCTTGCACTAATTCCATGCATAGAGCCTCTAGTACTCTTATAAACAGACTAAAAATACCAAGTCTAGGGTGAGCATTTTGGGTAAACCTTTAGTAAAATGAATATTATATTACAAACTAGCTATACTGTTTTTTTTAACTGATGCCTCTGCCCAAAGTTAGCATGATTCCCTGTTATCTTAATGGGTGTGGATTAGGATCAGGGACCTTGACATCATGACTAGTATCTTGTTGGATTTCTAAGTTCAGCTATATAAGATCTCAGGAGAATTGGAAGTGTCTCTTTTATTGAAGAGTAAAGAGATCATCCACTTAGTGTTGAGGTTATTTTCAAAGGTTCTCTGATACCAGAGGCTTAGAAATGAAAGGCTGCTGTATGTGTTTTGATGTGTCCAAACAAAATTAGAGACATTTCCCGTACTTGGATGAAAATGTCAGCTGATAATATGAAAAGGTAGAGTGCACAGGTCACATCTCAGAAAGTCCGATGAAAATATCATCCAGGAGATGGCTGGTAATTGGATACCAGAAATGATATAACAAAGTCTCTGCCCTCTGAAGAAATGCAGGCATGAGTCTGTGAAATATGTAAGCACTATTCAGAGTGAGTCACACCATGGTCTATTTGGGGCCACACATAGAAGCCCATTGGTATGACTGAGTTGCTACTACTGTCTGAGTTTCTGCCTTGCAGTAACTGAAAGGAGATGAATACTTCGCTCCAGCTGTCCAGACACCATTTACCTATCTATAGTTCTAAGTAGATTGTGATTACCTGTAAGCAGGTTATCTCTGGCTTTAAGATTTAAAGGACATATTGAGGCCGGATGGTATCCAGGATGCAGATACAGTTTGACTGGCCAGCCACATTAGCGCTGGCATTTAAAAATAGAATAATTTCACACACTAATATTGATTTCTAATTCTCTGAATAATTGCAAGCTCCTATAATACTGGCTCCACATTGCATCTTGGTAGCAATCACTACAACCCCTTATCGCATGGATCCCTTGTAGGGGAAAGTGCTCTCAGCTCACCACAGGCCTTTCTTCAATGCTGAATTGTGGTGTCTACTATTTAATTATAGTATGTCTGCTTAGCCTTTCTAAACATTTGGCTTTGTAACTCTGATCTAGACCAATGAGAATTCAGCATGGCTTAATGAAAGGTTCAAAGGCTTGAGAAACACAGAGAGATCTTGAGATTTTTTCTATACCACTTATTAGTTGTATAGCTTTGAACAAATTACTTCTTCGAGTCTCAGTTTACATATTTGTAAGATGAAAGGACTGATGCCTACTTCACAAGATTGTTTTAAGGATTCAAGAAAATATATAGTAAAAATATTTTAAGAAAATTAATATATATTATGTAAATATATAAATTGCCATATTGCCTGTTGTACAGAATAATAAATAAGTGCTAGTTATTATTTGGTTCTTTCTACATTGTTATTTAATAGAATAAATTACTTCATTAAGACTTCTCTTTTATAACATTAAAAAAACTCTAAAATAAAAATAACTGTGCATTAGATATGGTAACATTTGCATTCCAGCGGCCACTGTTATATTTCGCATCTTCTCACAATTAGATTGTACTTATAGGTTATTTTGTTGTTTTTTTCTTACAGTTCCTTTAAATTATAGATTCCTTTACTTCTGAGTTTATTTTTTATATTTAATTGAAGAAATATAATAATATAGAAACATAATTTATGGTATATACAATTTTTCTCTGTTATACTATTTAAAAATATTTTTGTGTTTCCATTGTACTGTATGTATGTGTATGAGGGAGGAGGGGAGAAGGAGATAAGTGGTGAGATAATGTGAAGATGTTTGTGGATGGCCACACAAGAAGGAAGTAGGGAGTCAGGAAGGGCTATCAGTCTCACTGACATTTCCCTGATCTATCCCACCACTCCAACAAGCTGCTTTGCTATCACATGCATCTCTTGCATGATCAGAGTCTTTCCCTTGGCTTGTTAAAAACTGCTTTCATCCCAGTGAGCTCTCTTTGGAGGGTAGCACTTTTTTTTTTCTCAATCCTCAACCGAGGACATGCTTAGAGGGAAGAAGAAAGATCAATCAGCTGCCCTTTGCACATACCACAATTGGGGATGAACCCACAACCTAGGTGTGTGCCCTGACTGGGAATCAAACCAGCAACAGGACAACACGCAACCGACAGAGTTACTCCAGTGGGGCATGGTAGCATTTCTTGAAAACCCTTTCTGTATATTTTGAGCGGTTAATAAGATCCTTTCCATTTTTGCTCATAAAGGAAAGTAGAAGTTTCTTTTCCTGTTTTACCCCCTCACAAAATCCACTGACTGCTTTCCCTTCCATCTGGGATGCTGGGGCTATGGGCCTAGATATTTGTTCTAATACCTTCAACCCCTAAGTAAGGAAGCTCTGGAATTAATAATCAGATAGAAGAGGCTGTCTTGTGGGAATACCTATCTGATGGAAAGAGCAGAGCACTTGATAAAGTACACAGAAAGAGAGAACCCATTTCCTAACTGGCCAGGACAGAGACAGTAATAGAGGCAAGATGGGCAACACATAAATGAGAGAGCTTTTATCTAGATGCTCACATAAAGCCCACAGAAATAAACAATGACAATGTGGTTTTTCTCATTAGTTGGAAGGCTTCTAAAAATGGTACTTTAAGAGGAGGAGAAGATCTATCTTTATCTCTTTTCATTATAGGTATTCCATCGCTGCTCTATTTATACCATGGGCTTTTTATAGCTTATGCATCTTTTATAATTATTTTTCAGAAAGAGTTTCATGGCTGTATTAGATTGTCGAATGCTTGTTAAATCTTTATTGAATTCTTATTATGCAATTAATCTGTGAGGCTTGGAACTGTACTTCAAGGAGCTTTATTTCATAAATAAATGGATGTAGGTGTACTTCATCAGCATGGTCACCATGGAAGGCTCTCAGATGCTCAGCAAGAGGAACTCAACAACTCACACTATTTTCACTAATTATAAAGTTTGTAGACATTTTATTCTGAGATTCGCTGACAAAAATATTTGTATACAAAGAAAACACTTCTGGGGGAAAATATGAAACCCTGAAATGTATTGCAATGTTTTATAATAGACTATTTAGAAGAGACTTTATCTTATTGAAAAGCAATACAGAAAGATAGAAAATATAAAACATACTCAGTATTTCTGTCTATTCTTTACTTATTTTTTTGATATAAGGAAATATGTTCTAAAAGATCTTTATGTGTTTATACATGAAGGAAAAAAAAATCTCCCAAATGCAATATCTGAATCTTATATATGTGCAAATTAGAAATGTCTACTGTACTGATCTTGAGATTATAGAGAGCAGATAGCAGCTTCTCTGAAATTACAAATCATTTTCATTTCTTTAAAACTCCTATCAAAGCAGCTATAGCTAAAATGCACCTTAGTGTAGGTTATCTAATTTCTGCAGAAAGGTCTGAACCTTTGGTAGAACAGAACCATTGAGTTGAAGCAGTTCCCACTGTCTGCATAATGGGGCTTACAAAGAAGTTTCATAATAAATATTTCAGAAAAAAGTAAGCGA
>PVJN01065466.1:0-10252 GCA_004026805.1 Lasiurus borealis | reverse complement strand
CATAGGTAAACACCTAAACTGCTGCCTTGCACAACAATTTCAAAACTACAACTAAAAGACAAAACGGACATCATCCAGAACCACAGGAAGGCTGGCTAAGTGGAAATTCTACAACTAGAAGGAAAGAGAAAAGCACACTAAGACTCACAGGAGCTGCGGAAGGCAGAGGTGCGTGTATGCAGAGAGGGCTGGCAATTGAGTATGTGGCTGGCTTTCTCAATCGGGAGGGAGACACAAGCTCCTGACTGCTCTGAACTCCAGTTCCGGGCAAGACTCTGGGACCCAGATTCACACGGGGAGAAAATGGACTGTCTGGTAGTGGGTGAAACTCAAAGGTTGCTCTCTCTCAGAGGTGCTTGCAGCGATTACCATGGGACACTGAGACCCAGGGGCCTCTTCAGGCAGAGCTAATGGGAAGCCATTGCTGTTTGCTCCGTCCTGAGATCCTGCCCTACGAAGCCATTGCTGTTTGCTCTACCCTGAGACTCCACTCCATCCAAACTGAGTGCGGAGGCTTTTGCATATGAATGTCTTGGGCCTTTGAATTCTAAACTTACCTAACAAACTGCAGCTGAGTCAGTGAGACCCAGAACATCCAAAAGAAGGCCCAAGGCCTCGCAAAAGCTTGCATTGCTTCACGGTTGGGCCTCATCTGGCACCCTCAAAAACCCAAACAAAGAGGAATCTGCAGATCTCTCTGTAGCTCCTGCTGGGTGGCCTCAGGAAGAGACTAAATTAGCAACTCCTTGGAGATCCGAGAGCCAGTGTACCCAGGAGTCAGAGTGGGACTACCCAGATTATAACTCCTCAGATCCATAAGTGAGACAATCAGGGGGCAGACTGAGTGAACACTGAAGCCCCACTGAAACAAATCTTGTCTCATAAGGGTGTCTCCAGCAGAGAAGTTCTCCCATTATAGACACAGCTGATCTTCATAGCCAATTGGCTTGGAGGTCAATTCCTCCCAGTAATACCAACAACAACCAAGGCTTAACTACAACAAGACTGTTCACACAGTTCACAAAAGGATGCACCAAGAGTGTCTAACTCAGGTAACAGGGAGGCTGAGCCACTGGGCCCTATAGGACACCTAGCACACAAAACCACTCTACCAACTCAGGGAAGCAGCCAAAATGTGAAAACTAAGAAACAAGTCACAAATGAAAGGAATGGAGGAAAGCAAACGACTGGATACAGAGTTCAAAACCACGGTAATAAGGTTTTTCAAGAATTTTCTAGAAAAGGCCAATAAATTTAGTGAGAACCTTGAGGATATGAAAAAGGACCAACTAGAAATTAAGCATATACTGACTGAAATGAAAAATAATATATAGAAATTCAACAACAGACTACAGGATTGCAAGAATCAAGATAAAGATTTGAAATACAAAGAAGAAAAAACACCCAGCTGGAAAAGCAAAAAGAAAAAGAATCCAAAAATATGAAGATAGTGTAAGGAGCCTCTGGGACAACTTCAAGTGTACCAACATCCAAATTATGGGGGTGCCAGAAGAGAGAGAGCAAGGTACCGAAAACCTATTTGAAGAAATAATGACGAAAAACTTCCCCCACTTAGTGAAAGAAATAGACTTACAAGTCCAAGAAGTGCACAGAACCCCAAACAAAAGGAATCCAAAGAGGACTACACCAAGACACATCCTAAATGGATCACAGCAGTATTTTTAGTTTGTGTTGCAATATTTTCTCATGATGATAAATGAATTACAACACTCTTAGAGAAATAAACACTTCTCATCAATTTATGAATCCTACTTAAGTTATGAATCCTATTTAAGTTATGAATCCTAGAATCCATCTTAATAATAACCTAGTCATGTTTTTCAAACTCACTATTTCTGTTGATGAAAAGTTCTATATATTAAAAGCGTAATATACAAATCGACCAAAGGGCGGAACGAGCCGGTGGTACCAGGCCAGCCAAGGTGCATGCCAGTGAGCAGAGGGAGGAGATAGTGATGGGGGGGTGGTTGGCAACTAGTGCTAGGGTGATTTGTGCGGGGCCGGCCACTCGCAGTCCCCAGATCAGACTGCCAGGGTTACCTCCCACAGAGGGAGACCAGATTTTAGCTTAGGCCCATTCCTTGCAGGCCTAATCCATCAGTTGGATACCTCCTCAGGGCTTCCGGACTGCAAGAAGGTACAGGCTGGTCTGAGGGACCCCTCCCCAGTTCATGAATTTTTGTGCACCGGGCCTCTAGTCCTAGAAAATAAAAGGCTAATATGCAAATCGACCAAACAGTAAAATGACTGGTCACTAAGACGTGCATTGATCACCAGGGGGCAGATGTTCAACACAGGAGCTGCCCCCTGGTAGTCAGTGTGCTCCCACAGGGAGAGTGCCCCTCAGCTAGAAAGCAGGTTCACGTCTGGTGAGCACAGTGATGGAGCCTCTCCCACCTCCATTGCAGTGCTAAGGATGTCTGACTAATGGACATCCCCTGAGGGCTACCAGACTGTGAAAAGGTGCAGGCTGAGCTAAGGGACCCCACCCCCCGCCAAGTGCAAGAATTTTGTGCACCGGGCCTCTAGTTTGTTTATAAAAGAAGAAAATGCGCCCTGGCCAGTTTGGCTCAATGGATAAAGCATTGGCCTGCAAACTAAAGGATAGCAGGTTTGATTCCGGTCAAGAGCACATGCCTGGCTTGCTGGCTCAATCCCCAGTGGGAGGTATCCAGGAGGCAGCCAATCAATGATTCTCTCTCATCACTGATATTTCTATCTCTCTCTCCTCCCTTTCTCTCTGAAATAAAAAAAAAAAAAAAAAAAAAAGGCAAATGCAATTAGTTGCTTACCTTTAACTCCTCATACATTCCTACATTTGTTTCAAGGGAAAGAGGAATGTCCAGGAAGAAAAACAATCACATTCATCCAATCAAACTATATAGAATATTTTGATTATGGCTATGCAAAGGTATACATTCTTTTAAAAAAAAAAATTATTGATTTCAGAGAGGAAGGGAGAGGGACAGAGAGATAGAAACATCAATGAGAATCATTGATCAGCTGCCTCCTGCATACGCCCTACTGGGGATCAAGCCTGCAACCAGGGGGATGTGACCTTGACCAGAATCCAACCTGGGACCCTTTAGTTCACAGGCCGATGCTCTATCCACTGAGCAAAACTGACTAGGACCAAAGGTATACATTCTAAAAGCTTGGTATTTGCCCAGCTGGTGTGGCTCAGGGGTTGAATATCTACCTATGAACCAGGAGGTCACAGTTTGATTCCTAGTGAGGGCACATATCCGGTTACAGGTTCAATCCCCAGGAGGCAGCCAATCAGTGATTTTCTCTCATCATCGATGGTTCTCTTTCTCTCTTCCTCTCCCTTCCTCTCTGAAATCATTAAAAGCATTTTTAAAAGGTTTTTTAATCTTGGTATTTAAAAATACACTAAAATACTACTTTATGTGTTTTCTATTTAAATTATCATTTTAAAACTTAATATACAAGATCTTCCACTTCTAGCCATAATAAAGTATCAGAGACCCCTTTAATCCTGCCACGTTAAAAGCTAAAATAATGGCCCTGTTTTGGCTCAGTGGATAGAGTGTTGGCCTGCAGACTGAAAGGTCTTGAGTTCAATTCCGGTCAAGGCCATATACTTTGGTTGCGTGTACGTCCCCAGTAAGGGGTGTGCAGGAGGCAGCTGATCGATGTTTCTCTCTCATCGGTGTTTCTAACTCACTATCCCTCTCCCTTCCTCTCTGTGAAAATCAATAAAATATATTTTAAAAAATAATAATAATGGACAAAATCTGTGAAATGTTTTAAAACATCTGGCAACAGGCAATGAAAAGCAGTAATCTCTGAAAGAGGAAACAAAAAAAAAAGTGTGCCCTGTGACTTCCCAAAAGTACTGCATGTACAGTTTCCATGACACAATGCTAGGAGGGGAAAACCAGAGTCTGCTTTAGAAACCCAAGCTGAAAAGACAAATTTGACTGTTCAGGGAAACTAAGGTAGCCAAAGTTCCTAGGGCAAAGTACCAGAGAAGAAAAAGTAGCATAAAGAGAGTCTGGAGCTCTGCAAAGGAACCGCTAATTCTTCATCAGCATGTGTATGTAGTAAAACCCACTCAGCCAGTGATAGAGCCACCAGAAAAAAGCAAGTAGGAAAATTAACCAAAGTTCACAGAGAAATGGTAAGGGTTCACAGACAGAGTAGAGAAATCCTATAAAAATGGGCAGTAGCTAAAATATTCTGAGTGACCTTAACTGGTCTGGCTCAGTAGTTAGAGCGGCTTGTGGACTGAAAAGTTCCAGGTTTGATACCTTGTTTGCAGGCACATCCCCAGTAGGAAGTGTGTAGGAGGCAGCTGATTGATGTTTCTCTCTCATAGATGTTTCTACTGTCTATCCCTCTCCCTTCCTCTCTGTAAAAAATCAGTAAAATATATTAAATAAAAAAAGAAAGAAAGAAAATATTCTGAGTAATACTGCCCCAGTAGTAAAGCCAAATTAGTCTTATACTGATTTTTTAGGTCTTACCTAACAAAACTTAAAAAGCAAACTGAAGAGGGTTAAATTTTTTCTAAGTAACTCAACTATGTCCCAGAACAAAGCTCAAACATTTAAACGAATACAAAAAGCCAGCTCTAAACAACAAAATTCACAATGTCTGGTATCCAAATAAAAATCAGTAGGCATGCAAAAAAACAACAACACAAACAAACAGGAAAATATGATTCATAAGGAGAAAAATTAGTTACTTGAAGTGAACTCAGCAATGACAAAGGTGTTAGGATTAGTAAGCAAGGACATAAAAACACCTGTTACATACAAAACATTGCTGAAAGAAATTTAAGAGACAAAATAAATGAAAAGAAAGCTTATATTCACAATTTTTATATATTTATATTATATTACTACATTAATATTATTTAAAGTCCATATACTTAAAGAGATTCAATGCAATTCCCATTAAAATTCCAATGGCATTTTTTTGTTTTTTGTTTTGCAGAAATAATAATAAAAAAAACCTATCCTAAAACTTATATGGAATCTCATGGGATTCCAAATAGCCAAAATTATTTCGAAAAAGAATGAAGTTGGAGGACTCACATTTTCTGACTTCAAAACATATTATAAAGCTATAGTAATCACAATAGTGTAGTACTGGCATAAAGGCAAATACACTGATAAAATAAACTAGAGACCAGAAATAAACCCTTACACATATGGTCAAGTGATCTTTGACAAGAATGCCAAAACCACTCAATTGGGGAAGGGCAGTCTCATCAACTAGTGGTGCTGGGAAAACTGGAGAGCCACATGCAAAAGAATAAAGGTGCATCCTTCTCTTTTATATCAATACAAATAACTCAAAATGGATTAAAGACTGTCCAGGCAATGTAGCTCAATGGTTAAGCAATGGCCATGAACCAGGATCTTCAACATTTTTGTAGATATACTTTTTATATGTGTTTGTATGTGTGTATATGTGTGTGTGTGTATACATATACACATATATACATATACACATATATACATATACACATATATAATTCAACATTTTTGTAGATATACTTTTTATATATGTGTATATATATGTAAGTACTGGGGCAGTACCCACCTTTGATTTCAGAGAGACAGAAACATCAATGATGAGAGAGAATCACTGATCAGCTGCCTCCTGCATGCCCCCCACTGAGGATTGAGCCTGCCACCTGGGCATGTGCCCTTGACCAGAATTGAATCCGGGACCCTTCAGCCTGCAGGACAACGCTCTATCCACTGAGCCAAACCAGCTAGGGCTGTAGATATACTTTTAACGGATCCTTTCTCCTGTTTCTGAAACTAGAAAGCTGCATATAGTGCACTTTTCCCTCTTTTACTTCCTCTCATTAAATGTCAAAATTAATCATGTTATGATTATTATCAGGTAGTGGTTCAGCCACAGCCATTTCCTGTCCCAGTTCCTGTTCACTATTCAAAATAAGGTCCAGTATATTTTCTTTCCTAGTGCTCTTAAAACTACCTGTTCTAGAAAGCAGTTGGTTTTTCTTATCTGAAAACTCACCTATATATTTTGTGTCATCTTAGCAATTTGTATGAGACTAACAAGTTGGACTAAAAATGCAGCTTTCCTAAATGTTATTTAACATTTTCAATTTAAGTCTTGATTCTGGTCATCAAGTGAATCACATTTATAAATTGAATGTAATGTATTTATGTTCTGTGCTATCCTGAAGCATGGGACTTTTTCTTGCATTTTCAAGGACAGTCCCAATTTAAAATATTCTGTCCTACTTTCATATCTCAACTTTGGATTTGGAAAAGATAGTCAACACACATGCAAAGAGTACTTTGCAACATTGATTCTATGTGGCTACAGCCTACGTAAAGAGGTTAAAGGAAGACAACAGTCATTTTAAGATTCTTCTTGTATTTTAAATAATCCCAAAATATATTCCACATATTAAGTGCAAATGCCTCCAGTAGTATTAGTCTAGTCTTCTTTAACAGCTTAGAATGAAATATTACAATAAGATAATGAAATAGTTGCTTAGATGGACAGACTTGAAAATGAAGTTTTCCTTGCCCAGATAGCTCAGCTGGTTAGAGTATCATCCTGATACACCAAAGTTGTGGGTCTGAGCCCGAGTTAGGACACATACAAGAATCAACCAATGAATGCATAAATAAGTGGAACAGGTTGATCTCCCTCTTTCTCTCAAATCAATAAATTAAGAAAAAAAGGAAATGGATGTTTTAATTGACATTGGGGAAAAGAAATATTTTAGGTAAATATTAAATAAAAATATAACACAATCTGTTGAGGTTTTCTTATAATCTTAGTATCTATGTATGCGATTCCAATGAGCAAGATTGGGTAGTAATCACTTTCCCAGCCACATTTATATACAGTTATGATTTAAATTAGGCCTTTACAAATACTTTTGTTTTTTTTTAATTCCTCACCTGAAGATAGGGTTTTATTGATTTAAGAAAGAGGGAAGAATGCCAAAATTTTCAATTGGGAAAGGACAGTCTCATCAACTAGTGGTGCTGGGAAAACTGAATATCCAACTGACCAGGTGGCTCAGTTGGTTGGAATACACGAAAAGGTTGTGGGTTCAATGTCCTGATCAGGGCACATACCTAGGTTATAAGTTTGATCTCCAGTCGGGGCATATATAGGAGGCAACTGATTGATGCTTCTCTCTCCTTTCCCCTCTCTCTAAAGAAATTCAATGAAAAAGCATATCCTTGGGTGCAAATAAAAAAAATAAAAATTTGCCCTGGCTAGTGTGGTTTGGTTGGGCGATATCCGTGCACAGAAAGATTGCTGGTTTGATTTTGAGTCAGGTCACATGCCCAGGTTTCGGATTGGATCCCTGGTAGGAGGTGTGCAGGAAGCATCCAATGGATGTTTCTCCCTAAAAATCCATTTTAAAATATTAAAAAAATAAAAATTTGAGAGAAACAAAAACATGGACATGAGAAACACCTATTGATTGCCTCTCATACATGCCCTGACCGTTAGGATCAAACCCACAACTTTTTGGTGTACTGGACCAACTGGGTCATCCAGCCAGGGCCACAAATAGTAGAAAGCCACAATTAGTTGTCATTCCTTCAACTATCCATATTCCTATTCAGTTCTGTATAAAATGCCCTCCTTCTCTACCAGTGGAAACTACCGTGCACCCTTTAAGGCTCCAGTGATAGCTCCCTGCTAAACCCAAACACCTCCTCTTCTACTCTGTCTCTTAAAATTATTTGTTCATTCTTCTTTATTAAGGGCTTACTCATGCGCCAGTGCTTTATATATTTTGTTTAATGCTCAATACTCCCCTTTGAAGTATTATCATCTCCACTTAACAGATAAGGAAACTGAAGCTAAAAAAAGGTTTGGTATCATGTTTAGGGTCACAAAGCCAAATAGGAATTCAAATGCTGATCTGTCTCAACTTTAACTGCATTCTCTTTCCACAAAACCAGGCTTTACAGCACTTTCTTACAGAATATATCAACATTTGTTCAATTATCTCTCTCTCCCACTAAACAAAATTCCTCAAAGACAGGGAAGGTGACTCTCTCCCTGAATTTTATTAGCCTCAGTCTAGTAAAGTTTTTTTTTTTTTTATCACGACTTCTTTGCAATTTTGCATGAAATGGATTAGCCAAAAAAGGTTCGTGGTTTTAAAATTGCTTAGGCCAGTGGTCGGCAAACTCATCAGTCAACAGAGCCACAAACCATATGTGGCTCAGGAGCCGCAGTTTGCCGACCACTGGCTTGCCATATCTACTTGATTTTTAGGACTCTGTCCAGTGTCAGTTTGGACTCAAGTTTGCTTTTGGAGGCTTGACTCTGCAGGAGTGCTGCCATTGCATACTACAGTTAATTTGCTTACCACATTTTTATGCAAAAAGTGGTGAAAATGAGAAAACAGAGACTTCCTACCTTACTAACGCCTATCTTAATACTACCTGATGGCATGCTGACAACTAACCTCTTTGGGAGGCGGGCTATTTCCCCAGCAAGAAATTTTCCTGTAACCAGCCTGTGTCTGGTCTCAGGCACGGCTCATTCTCCCCAAAACTCACATTCCTTCAGAACCTAGACGCTGAGCCACTACAACTAACAGTGGATACCCATGTCCTTCTCTTAGCAACCCTCTCTCCAAAAAGTTAGTTGTTTCAAGTGGTTATGCTATTTTAAGGCTCCCTAGGCTAAACGTACATAGTTTCCAAATTCTCAGAATTCTCCCTTCCAACTTAAAAATATGTTATGAGCAAAATTATAGTTTGGGAGAGAAAACAAATTAAAAAAAAAATACATAATCCCTAAAAGCAAGAGTACATACTAACGCTATATAGTTAAAAAGCATCGGGGAGCTGGGGAGAAGAAATCTTAAGATGTCTAAGTGGGCTACAGGCTAAGCAAAAACTACAAAATCAAAGGATCACAAGTAATCCCCCCAATCCCCCCAAAAAAAAATTCAAAGTAAGCAGGATATGCCGTTAGCCAAAGGATCAAGCCTACATTACAAAATATTTAATACATTCACCACGAATTTAAAAAAAATAATTACCACTTGCTACGTAGGCACTTAAATTAATAAAAACTGTTCCACATTCTGCACTTCCCTACTCAGTATATGTTGATATAAAGCAGTTCCTTTTTTTTTTTTTTTTGGTCTTGCCAGGCTAAAAAATAAAAATGGGTGATAGGTCAGTAGTAGCAGAACGAACCCCGAAATTATAGAGGAGGTTCTGGGCTGGAGAAGCCACGGAGCTGACCAGACAATAGCGGAGCACGGGCTGTCCATCCACGGCGGGCGGGCGGGCAGGCGGGCAGGCGGCGGAGAGAGGAGGGATGAGGACGCCGCCGGACCGTTCGCTCTCTGACAGGCGACTCCCCCGGAGGCCAGGGCGAGGGACTCGGGCGCCGCTTTGCAGCGAGTGCGGGGACCCGAACACCAACCAAACTGTTGCCCGCGCCGCGGGTGCAGGGCAGCGAGCGACCCTCCCTGCGGCCCGCGCCCGGCGCGCGCAGACTCGCCCCCTCCGCGGTCCGCAGCCCGCTCCCCGGCCGCCGGCTGTGGCCTCGGCTCGGCCCCCGGTGCCCCCGCACGCCCTCCAGGACCCGACGCAGCAGCCCCGGCACCGCGCAAAGGGGAGGAAGGAATCAAAGGAGAAAGGCCGCGGGAGGGAGGGAGGGGAGGCGGCGCGGCGCTCCGACCCCAGCGAGGATCAAAGGCGGCGATGGCTCGCGGGGGGAGAGCGGCGGAGCCTGCACCTCTCGCCGAAGGATGGCACGAGGCCGCGGCTGACCCCGGCGCGCAGGTGCTTGCCGGCGCGGCCGCTGGGGAAGTCACCGGCGGCCGAGGGCGCAGAGCGCTGGCTCGGGAGCCCCCACCTCCTCCATCCCGCCCGCTGCTCGCCGCCTCGCCTCCTCGCCAGCTCGGCTCCATCCTCGGGATTCTGTCAGCGCCCAACGACTCACGCACGGCGCCTGCCCTACCGCGAGGGTGATGCCCGATCTCACCTTAGGAGCGGGCGCCACGCCGCTAGGAGGCAGCTGGGGTGCTGGGACACCCCGAGGCGAGCACCGCCACCGCCGCCGCCGCCGCCGCGAGAGACCTGGGGACTCACAAGGAGGCTGCCGGCGGGCGCGCTGCCTCCTCAGCCTTCGCCCCACCCCCTTTCCCCGCAGGATTTTGCGCCGGAGCTTGCAGTCTCCGCGCGCTGGCGGGGAGGGCGACGGGAGGGGCGGAGCGCCC
>PVJN01065465.1:0-10252 GCA_004026805.1 Lasiurus borealis | reverse complement strand
CAAAAAAAAAAAAAAAGAAAGAAATAAAAATTAAGGAAGTGAATTATATTCTCTCTTAAAATCTTTGAAAGTAAGTTTTGCTTCAAGATTTTCTAGACAGAGTCTCCCTCTTTATTGTTAAATATTTTAAAAATTATATTTTATTGATTTTTTTTACAGAGAGAAAGGGAGAGAGATAAAGTTAGAAACATGGATGAGAGAGAAACATCTATCAGCTGTCTCCTGCACACTACCTACTGGTTATGTGCCCACAACCAAAGTACATGCCCTTGCCCAGAATTGAACCTGGGACCTTTGAGTCCACAGGCCAATGCTCTATCTGAGCCAAACCTGTTAGGGCCAGAGCACCCCCTCTTTAATTCATTCATCAGAAATGTTCTTCCTCCTGAGAATCCTGTGTAGGACTTGGACTCCATAATGATGCCCCACAGTGTTTCTAGTTGTTCACCTTCTTCACTATCTAGCAATTACCACCCAAGTGACCTTTACTTGGTGAGGAAGGCACTTCAATCACTCAGAATCTAAGGCAATGAAAAGTTCAATCATTTTAGTTTCTTTTTGATGTACTGGGTGGGCAATTAAAAGCAGGCTACATCTATCCCTACCCCAGTGGGGATAAATCAGGTCAAATCAGTAGTTTCTCCTCCATTAATATGAAATTACTCTACTGCATATTATAGGAATATAAGTCCTTGAGTCAGCTCGACAGTTTATGTACATTGCCTAACTTTCACTGAGAACATATAATGAAAAATAGAGAATTCATTAACTTTGGGACCATATGTTTGGGGAGGGAGAGAGTACATGTATTTAATAGCTTGAAAATAATGATTTGGTCATTATTTTCATATTCATATTTATCAATGAATCGTTTCAAAATGGTGTCTAGGAAACAAATCTGGCAGAGTTTCTTAAGGTGATCTGATCTCTATGACTATGTTGCATGTGTCCTTTTAAGCACAGATCTGGTCTCCTACCTCCCTGACAGGTCCCATCCACAGTCATAGCTGGGATGTCCTCTTCTTGGCTCTCAGAACCTGTTTTTCATGAGGTATCTTGAGCCTCATCAAACCGAATGGTAATCTGTGTTCTGTCGTCCAGACTGAGCATTTTTAGACAGGAGATAGTATCTCATTTCATCATCCAATTTCCAGCTCTAAGCAGAGTCTTGCACATAGAAGATACTAAGAAAATATTAGATAAGTAATTAAGTGCATAAATGAAGCTTGAATAAACTAAAATTCCACATTTATATACATGATCACCGGAATGATGCCTATAAGGTTGTATTCAGCCTATATAAGATATTGCACAGTTGCGTTTCTTTCAGTTGTGGTTCTCAAATGTCAATAGGTTTATTAATTGTGTTGGTAGCTTTAAAATCCAAGCTCCTGAATTTCCTCAGAATTTACTATTTTGGTATATATGGGGTGGGTCCGCAGGAATCTGCATTTGAAACAATTAAGTCCAATGTCTGATAAATAATTTGACAAACACTGTTCTAATGTTCTAATTAGCAGGGTCTCCCATGGTGCATCTGGTCAAACATCCAGGTTATAATTCACCTTTTAGAAACAAACCTATTTTATACAGTTAAATAATGATCACAAGAGAGTCTTAAAACAACTTAATTGAGTAAATCATGGTACACTGCAGCGATTTGGAAATTTTAATGTGCTTATAAATCTCTGGGGATCTTGTTAAAAAACAGATTCTCTCAGAGGGAAGACGGGAGGGTGGATGGCGGGGGAGTGATCAATCAAAAAACTTGTATGCATATATATGCTAGAGGCCAGTCTGCACTCTCTCCCAGTCTGGAACCCTTTGGAGGATGTCCGCCTGCCATGGAGGAGGCGGGAGAGGCTCCCACCACTGTTGCTGTGCCCTCCAGCCATGAGCTCGGCTGCTGGCTAAGTGGTACTCCCCCTGTGGGAGCGCACTGACCACCAGGGGCAGCTCCTGCATCAGAGCAACTGATTGTTCCTGCCATTTGGTTGATTTACATATTAGCCTTTTATTATATAGGACGCATAACCCAGGTACATAGCCAATAGGATGGTGAAGACCTGGGGCCAGGGAGGGGGCAGGCTATAAGGGGTCAATGGGAAAAAAAGGAGGCATATGTAATACTTATAACAATAAAGATTTTTTTTTTTAAAGATTCTCACTCAGCTAGTCTGAGATGGGCTTGGAGTTGTGAATTCTAAAAGATTATCAGGTCTGGTTCTTAAGCTGACAAACTATCTCCCAGTGGCATTTAGGCAATATACATGAATGCATACTGAGGCTTCTGGGATATGGAACACACTCTGAGTAGCAAAGATATACAGCAACTTTCTGTAAGATGTGATACCTGACACACTAGTCTTACAAGATGCAACTCATCACAAGTGTTCCTTGGACAAGCCTTTTGAATGCTACATGCTGTAACTCACTTTAAAAATATTCAAATACACTGTCATATATATTAGAAGTTGTGACAAGTCATGGAACACATTGCCACACTTTTAAATTCATCAAAGTTACTTTTTAAGCAACACAATCCCAGGTGATTGCATTATCTAGTGTATAGGACATTCTTTGTGTCACTCAGAGCTTCTCAGTCCCACCCCTCCTCTGACCACTGCTGTAGCCACTATTTCCTGTTGGCCTCCCTTCCCTCAGATGCTCTCTGATGGCATCAAGTTGGGCCAGCACCATATCCCAGCTACTTCCTGCCCAGGGGATGTGGTGCAGACCCAAGATGCTGCTGCAAGAGACCCCAGTTGGAACCTGCTTGGCCCATCCAACAGGGCAACCCAGAGGAGCAGAGTAGTTAGTATGGCGGGTCACCCTTGTCCAAAGAGAAAGGGGTGAAATGTCCTGCTTTCACCCCCAGATGAGCCATTGTTAAGACGTAGTTACTAAGACTCCTCAGAAGTTTCTATAGGGGCAAACACCAGACACCAGTACAGGTGTCCAACTTGGTAACACATCTTTGTCCCCTTCTCTGTAATTCTACCCTTTCCCTTATTCCAACTCTGGATTCACTTCCCAAATAAACTGGCATGAAATATGGCTACTCTGAATTAAGTTGTGCTATACATATAAAATATACATCTTATTTCAAAGACTTTGTATTTTCATAAATGTAAAACCTTTTTAATTAATTTACTAGATAGATGACATGATATGTTCAAATAATAGTTTTAATATATTTAGTTGTGATACTGTGATTTATAATAACCAAATATATATTTGGTGTTCATCTCATTCCTGGCACAGAGCTTCTAAAACCCTTGGAATTTCCTAAGTGATAAGAATGATAAAGGTGAAAGATGTGTCTTTTGTTGTTCAAAACAAGCCCTTTTCCCATACACCTGAGTTTCCCATATACCTAGTGATTGAATCTATCATGCCTAGGTAATGAAGCCTCCATGAAAACCCCTGAACTACAGGATTTGGAGAGCTTCTGGGTCGCCAAACCCAAGGAGGTGCTGGGAAGGTGACAGGTCAAGATAGCTCCATCCTCTTCCTATACCTTTCCCTCTACATCCCTTCCACCTGGCTGTTCCTGAGTTTTTTAATAAACTGGTAATCTAATAAGTACACTGTATTCCTGAATTCTGTGAGACATTTTAGTAAATTATTAAACTTGAGGGGGTTTAGGAACATCTAATTTACAGCTGGCTGGTGAGAAGTACAGTGACAATAGGTACTCAGTGTGGACATACTATCGGGTTTAGTGCATGTGCGGGACAGTCCTGTGGGACTGAACACTTAACTTGTAGGGTCTGTGCTAATACCAGGGAGTTAATGTGTTGGAGAACCGCTTGATGTGGGAAAAAGCCTACACACATCCAATATCAGAAGAACAGAAAGTAGAGTCGATTGTGGAAGAGGTTTGTTTTTTTCTTTCATCAGTTAAATAAAATATTACTATCGAAATGTTTTCTTTTTAATTAAAAAATAGATTTTTATTGATTTCAGAGAGTAAGGGAGAGGGAGAGAGAGAAATATCAATGATGAGATAGAAACATTGATCAGCTGCCTCCTCCAAGCCCCACACTGGGGACCAAACCCACAACCCCAGTATATGGTCTGACTGGGAATCAAACTGGGACCTCCTGGTCCATAGATGGATGCTCAATCACTGCGCCAAGCCAGTCAGCCTTTACCTTTTTTTTTAAAAAAAAAATAATATAGCTACTAGAAATTTAAAATTACACGTGTGGATTGCATTTATGTTGGATAGCACCATTATCAACATCTTTCCAGAAATTCACCCCCTCCCTTTTAATTTAACTTGTGATTAGAATGCAAGGAATCAAAGACTGGACTGGTATATCTGCTAGGACAGCAGATAAAAGTCAATTATGTAACCTTTCATTTTATCTCCATTTATGCTCATTCAACTAGCTGACAAGAGAAAAATTCCCAGATGTCCTAAATTAAATTACAAAAGGCTGGAGGGTGGGAAGGAGCATCAAGAGAGGTTAATCAGTTAACAGAGCCCATAGGCAAGGAAAGATGCTGACACTCCTGAATGTAGGTTAAACTTGGAATTAACTCCCAGGTGACTATTTCTGAGATTGTCCAGAGAGAACAGTAGACCACCTAAAGCCACCGCCACATTTTACTTACAATTGAATTCTCCAGATTGCCCACAACCAAGCCAAAAGCAGTCGCATGCAGTTGCATGGAGCATAAATGGAGCCCAGAGCTCACCCATCTCACCTTCTATTGCCCCTTTCATCTGTACCAAAGTACCAAACATAAGTTTTTTTCAATACAACTTACATCTCTTCCCCAAAACTCATTGTACAAAAGGGTCCCATCAGCACCAAAGCATCTAGGAAGTTTGTCTTCCCCAGCTAGCCCTGCTGTTGGTGGTTACCACAGCATGCCCCAGGACCTGGTCCTTTTTCTGGTTAGCATGTAGCTCCATAACCCTGTCTTTCAGATAAATTTCTGGCCTGGAAATTTTTGTTGAACGTAGAATTAACTGAGTAATTGGGGAGTACAAAGTCAAATCATAGCTCACAGTCATTCTCTAGGTCAGTGGTTCACAACTCTGGTTGCAAATTAGATTTATCTGTACAGCTTTTCAAAAACTTCTGATAATAGCCCTGGGTGGTGTGGCTCAGTTGGTTGAGTTTCTATTCATGCACCAAAAGGTCAAAGGTTCAAGTCCTAACCAGGGCAGATGCCTAGGTTGGGGGCTAGATCCTCAGTAGGGGGTGTGCAGGAGGTAGCTGATCCATGTATCTCTCTCTCCTTTTCCATTTCTCTCTCTAAAATCAATAAAAACATATTTTTTAAAAAAACAATCTGATAATGAAAATGCACAGAAGTCTAAGAGAGTCAAAATCGCTATGGGGTAGGGCCAGGCATCAGAATTTTTTAGGCACTTCCCAGGTTATTGTAATCTGAGGCATGTGGAGAATCAGGAGAAATATGACTATTAATGACAGACTGGGGAAGTATCCTTATCTTCCACATAGTTCCTTCTGAGCATCTAAGGCTATGACATTTTGCTCAGTTCCTGTATGATGCTGTTCACTCTTGGTTGGCAAAGTTGACTTGCTGCTCCTGGTGTTGATATTCAGCGAACTTAAACAATAAATTCCATTCTCTCCTGGGTGTGGAAAGAACTTTCCCAACCGCCCATCTTAGTTATGTATTATTAGAATTTTTAAAAGCAAAATATCAAATTGGTCCCTCTTTATCAACTTTGAATATTTCTTTTGATTTTGTTGAAAAATTGTCAGGAAAGGACAGATATTAAAACACCAATAATCTCACTATAGAAATAAGTTAAAAGTTTAATTTTCTTTAATGTACATGGTTATTAGGTGTATAGAATTTAGAATTATTTTTATGATGAGACAGTTTCTTAAAGATATCAGTGGCATAGTTTTTTTAGAAAACACTTCTCAAATTTTAATGTGTGTGTGAATTAGCTGGGGAGTCCTGTGAAAAATGCTGATTCTGGTCCTGTAGGTCTAGAACATAGCCTGAGATTCTGCCCCTGGTGATGCTGATGTACTAAGCCACAATCAACAAATTGAGAGGCAAGGTTTAGAGCCCAGGGTATAAATTGAAATGAAAACTGCCAGAATTTGCCAAAACCGGTTTAGCTCAATGGATAGAGCGTCGGCTTGCTGACTGAAAGGTCCCAGATTCGATTCTGGTCAAGGGCATGTATCCTGGTTGTGGGCACATCCCCATTGGGGGGCGTGCAGGAGGCAGCTGATGGATGTCTCTCTCTCTCGTCGATGTTTCTGACTTTCTGTCCCTTTCCCTTCCTCTCTGTAAAAAAATCAATAAAATATATTAAAAAAAAAAAAACCTGCCAGAATCTGAATGCTTCTCCACCAGTGAATGACCTCAGACAATTCCCTCAATCTTCCAGTTCCTCATTTCCACATCTCTAAAACAAAACAATAGTAACTACCATGAGTATTGAAGGTATTTTATGTATTACAGTTAGAATGTTGATGCTATAGTATGTACCCAATAAAAGTTATTTTTTGTTTGTTTATTTGAAAAAAATTGGAGGGGAGTCTATTTTTGTTGGTTTTAAGTTACTATATTTTATTATTATCATTATAGTCTAGTTCAGTGGTTGGCAAGTCGCAGCTTGCGAGCCATATGCGGCTCTTTGGCCCCTTGAGTGTGGCTCTTCCACAAAATACCACAGCTTGGGCAAGTCTATTTTGAAGAAGTGACATTAGAAGAAGTTTAAGTTTAAAAACACTGGCTCTCAAAAGAAATTTCAATCATTTTACTGTTGATATTTGGTTCTGTTGACTAATGAGTTACCGACTAATGTGTTCAACTGCATACATTTTCAGCTGTCAAATATGTGACCCAGACTGGCTAGTGTTGCTCTGTGGTTGAGCATCAATTGAGTTTATGGTTCAATCCCTCATCAGGGCAAATGCCCAGGTTGGTAGCTCAATCCCCAGTGTGGGATGTGCAGGAAGCATTCAATCAATGATTCTCTCACCATAGACATTTCTATCTCTCTCTCTCCCTTCCTCTCTGAAAGCAATATTTTTTTTTTCTAATGTGACCCCCAGGGGAAAAATAATTTTCCTAGATTTACATGTTCATCTTGTAATGAAGCTAGCCTGGATTTTAATCCAGATTTCCAAATCCTAATTCACTTCTTATTCCTCTAGTGGCATTCTATTCACTTCTGGATCAGTTTGGACATCTCTCTACTAGAGCCTTTGTTGTGCTTTATGTTAAAACTAGAGGCCTAGTGCACGAATTCAGGGACCTGAGACCAGGTGGGGCTTGGCAGGGGACTTCAGGCCATCCTCCCCACTTTGGCACCAGGCCAGGGGAGCTCAGACTGCACACTCCACCCATCAGGGCTTGAAAGGATACCTCAGACTGCAACCCTCTGCCCCAGCACCAGGCCAGGGAACCTGGCCAATGATTGGGGTCAATTTGGGCCAGCCGAGGGGAGGGTCTATGGGAGGTAGGCTGTGAGAGCACACTGATCACCAGAAGGTAGCTCCTGCATTGAGCATCTGCCCCCTGGTGGTCAGTATGCATCATAGTGACAGGTTGACCAGTTGTTCGGCCGTTTGGTGGCTTAGGTGTTTATATATATAAGTATGTCCAAAAATTCTTTGACACTTTCTTCAAAAGATGTGGCCTAATGGTTGAGTGTGAGCTGGAATTAGTGACTCACTTCTATTGAACAGCATAAGGCAGAAATGATGGTGAATAACATGTCAGACTAAGTCATAAAAATCACAGTGGCTTCTTTCTCAGTCTCTCTTTGATCACTCATTCTGGGAGAAGTCAGCCTCCACATCTAGAGGACACCTAAGTAGTTTTATGGAGATACTCACATGCCAGGGAACTGAAGCCTCCTCCCAACAGCTGTCTGGGAACAACATCAAAACTGTAGATATAAACTTGTATGTGAGGAAAATATTAACTGCCATCTCATGAGAGATTCTATGCCACAACTACCCACTTAAGTTTATCCTGAATTCCTTACCCACAGAAAGTATGAGATAATAAATGTTTGTTGTTTTAAGTTGCTAAGTTTTTGTGTTAATTTTTTGTGCAATAAGAGATAACTAACAGAGGCACACTACCTTTGCCTTTCTCTCTCCTAAGCTCCAAGGGCCCTTCTTTGGCTCTGTAACTTGTTTCCTGAGCCTACACAGTCGAGATGGCTCACTTCTACTACCCATGTAACATTCTAAATAAACTTTCTCTTATAATTTGAGTTCCCGGGACCGAATTATTTCTTGGCCAAACTCAGGAACCGAGGTCCAATTTTACCTCCAACACCTTTGGTAATAGAACACCACCACAAAGAGCAAAATCTAAATTATGGAAAAATACACAAGAAAAAAACCATCCAGTTTCTTCCACAAATTAATCCTTTCTAATAAAGAGGGAATATGCTAATTGACCATCACTCCATCACAAAGATGATTGCACCCACAGCTGAGGCCAAGTTCCCTTAAGGAGCCTTAACACACAATCAGTAGGGACCTGAGGCTATGCCCTCACCTGCCCCTGGGGGGCTTGACAGGGGACCTCAGGCTGCAACCCCTTCCCCCCAGGGCCAGGCCAGGGGACCTTAGGCCATACCCCCCACCAGGTGGGGCTTGACAGGGGACTCAAGGCTGTGCCCCCACCCTGGCATTAGGCCTTGGGATCTCAGACTGCACCCCCCACTTGGCAGGGCTTGATAGAGTACTTTAGGCTGCAACCCCCACCTTAGCATCAGGCCAGGGGATCTGAGGCTGTGTCCCCCTGCCTGGCAAGGCTTAATAGGGGACCTCAGGCCATTCCCCCCATCCAGTGGGGCTTCATGGGGTCCTTAAGGTACACCCCTAGTGCTGGGTCAGGGGAACTCAGGCCATGCTACCACCTAGTGGGGCTTGACAGGGGACCTGAGGCTGTGCCCCCTGCCAGTGGGGCTTGAGGAAGGACCTCAAGGCATTGCCCCCCACCCCAGTCTGGGCTGGGGGACCTCAGGCCATAACCCCCATCCTGGCACTAGGCTAGGGTACCTTAGGCTATGCCCCCTGCAGAGGAGGGTTTGACAAGGGTGAGACTGGCCAGGTTTGGATCTAGTCCAATGGGGGTAGGCCAGCAGGGTCTGAGTCTAATGTGATTTTGAGGTACATGGGGATGGGCGGGCCTTGACTCTGGGTCTCATGGTGAGCCCCAGACTCTGACAGGAGGAAGGTTTTCATATACATTTTACTAATGTTCTTTCATTTCTGATACTTCTATTATAGAGAAAGGGAAAATAGCAATATAGGAGGTAGCCGATCAATGATTCTCTTTCATCATTAATGTTTCTATCTGCTCCTCTCCTTTTCTCTCTGAAATCAATAAAAATATGTTTAAAAATAAAATAGAATAAAAAGACTTTCAAATATAGCAACCAATTGCAAAATATTGTTTTTATTTGGCTCTCAATTCAAACAAACTCTTACAAGAGAGGAAAAAATAGATATATATTTAAGCCACTAAAAAAATTATGAAAATATTAGGAAATTTTAACATTGATTATATATTTGACACAGATTAGGAATTACAGTGCCTGGTTATATTTTTTTAGAGTCACAGTTAGAGAAATCCACTAAAATTATTACAGATGAAATAATATACCTGGAGTTTGCTTCAAAATAAGGCAAAGGGAGGAGAGGAACAAAAAAAGAAGAGTGTAAACATTATACATTTTGGGTGATGGGTATATGAGTTTCACTAAATATTATATTCTACTGTTATATGTAACTAGAGGCCTAGTGCATGTGCATGGATTCATGCACCGGTGGGGTCCTTCTGCCTAGTCTGTAGGTATCAGGCCAAAAACAGCAGTCCAGTCTGACATCCTCAGAGGGGTCCCAGAGTGTGAGAGGGCACTCTGCAAAGTTGCTGTCACTCAGTAGCTTTTGCATTGAGCGTCTGCCTCCTGGTGGTCCATGTGTGCCATAGCTACCAGCTGATGGATGGGTTGGCCAGCCGCTTAGGCATGCAAATATATATAACTGTTCATTATTATTCATATGTATATGAATAATAATGAACAGTTGTTGTTTTTTAATTTGGAGATTTCACATAAACCTCCAGGTTTTAAAACCAAGATCAAGGTTGAGGCTGAGACCTCTCCTGTGGATAGACCACCCTACCTAATGTTGACCATGACAGAAATGCTTTCTATTATGTTTGTTTGATCATCTTCACTCATGTACTGTATTTTCCTGGCACTCAATGCATTTGT
>PVJN01065464.1:0-10254 GCA_004026805.1 Lasiurus borealis | reverse complement strand
ACTCCTGAGGAGAAAGGGGTCCCAGCCTAGGGTTCATGAGCTTGTAAGAGAAGTCCCCCTTACTATGGGTTATAAAACCAGAAGGGATTATGGCAGAGAGACACAGAGGCTGCTAGAGACCCAGGTGTTCCATTTAAAGGGCCAGCACACGAACTTACTCAGATTCCTAGCACCAAGGGGCTCTGGAGGACCCAGACACGTACTAGAAGGAACTGGCCCATCTTGCATCAGGGAAGGAACTTAGGGGCATCTTTCTCCCAGACAGGGGTGCTTTCAGGGGTCACTGTTCCTGTCCTGGGACCTCCCCTATTGCAGGGCTGGCTGGCAACCAAAACTGAGTATCAATCAGTGGCCCACACTGTTTGCTCTGCCCTAATGATTCCCTAGGACCCTGCCCTATCCAATTTGCAGCCCCGCCCAAACTGTTTGCAGCAGCTATTACATATGAATGGCCTATCCTGGCTCAGGCTTCGGAATTGGCTGAAATCTCTCAAACAAGCTGCAGCTGGTGACAGAGTGTATCAAACCTTCAATAAAAAGGTCAAAGACCCAGCACAAGCCTCCTGGAGTCACAGCTAGACCTGGCCTCCTGCACAGGAGCTCTCTCACTGTAGTCACAGCTGGTCCTCACAGCCAATTGGCTTGGAGGTCAACTCCTCCCAGTGACACCAAAGCAATCAAGGCTCCATTACAAGAGTATGCACACAGCCCATACATAGATACACATAGAGTGCCCAGCTCAGGTGACTGAAGAGGCTGATCCACTGGGCCCTACAGGACACCTACCACACAAGGCCACTCTACCAATTCCAGGAGACATAGCAGCTACACCTAATGCACAGAAACAAACAGAAGGAAGCAGTCAAAATGCTAAGACAAAGAAACATGTCACAAATAAAAGAAATAGAAGCAAGCAAATTACTGGATAGAGAGTTCAAAACCATGGCTATAAGGTTACTCAAGGATCTTTTTTTAAAAATATATTTTATTGATTTTTTTTAAAGAGAGGAAGGGAGAGAGATAGTTAGAAACATTGATGAGAGAGAAACATCAATTAGCTGCCTCTTGCACACCCCCTACTAGGGATGTGCCTGCAACCAAGGTACATGTCTTTGACCGGAATTGAACCTGGGACCCTTCAGTCCGCAAGCTGATGCTCTATCCACTGAGCCAAACCAGTTTCGGCTTACTCAAGGATCTTAATGAGACTTTCAAGTATCATAGTGAGAATGCCAAAGACATGAAAAAGGACCAATCAGAAATTAAGCATAAACTAACTGAAATAAAGTACAATTGATAGGGATTCTGAGAATCAAATCAATGACTTGAATCTAAGGAAGCAAAAAACACCAAATCAGAAAAAAAGAAAAAAGAATCCAAAAATAAGAAGAAAGTGTAAGGAGTTTCTGGGACAATTTCAAGCATAACAACATTTGCATTATGGGGATGCCAGAAGGAGAAGAGAGAAAGATACCGAAAACCTATTTGAAGAAATAATGACAGATAACTTCCCATACCTGGTGAAAGAAATAGACTTACAAGTCCAGGAAGCACAGAGAGTCCCAAATAAGAGGAGCCCAAAGAGACTCACACTAAGATACATCATAATTAAAATGCCAAAGGTTAAAGATCAAGACTGTCAGCTGCTTTCTCAACAGAAACTTTGCAGGCCAGAGCGAATGGCAAGAAATATTCAAAGTGATGAACACCAAGAACTCACAACCACGATTACTCTACCCAACGAAGTTCTCATTTAAAATTGAGGGTCAGATAAAGAGCTTCACAAACAAGAAAAAACTAAAGGATTTCATCACCACATTGTTTTTGGGGGAGGAGGAGATAAGATATGAACAATAAATAGCAACAAATATGTCTATAAACAATAGAATCTAAAATAAAAATAAACAAGAAAGCTAATGAACAAAATAAATGGGTGAATAAAGCAGAATCAGAGGCATAGATGCATTGAACAAACTGATGAATCTCAGAAGGGGTATGGAAAGAGGTTAACAAAGATTTTACCTATGGACACAGACAGTGGGTTGGTGAAGGCCTAGGGTGGGGCAGGAACCGGTGGAGGGGGGCAATAGGGGCAAAAGGGAGAGATCTGTAATACTCTCAACAATAAAGGTTTTAAAACAACAAACAAACAAAAATGATTGGTAAGGGTTCCCCATTCTCTAGGCACTATCATCTTTTGAGGGGGCATCGCCTCCACGAACGTGATGGGAAGATTGTGACAAGGTGCCCAGGGTTGTTGAATGCTGAGGGGAGTTACCATGAGGTTATCTGGATGTCCCTGAGGAGGCAAGTGAATCTGTCCACCAAGGTCTGAGTATTAGGCATGGTGTCCCAGTTGGGTTGCAAGTACTCTGAGGCATGCCTCTGGAGATCGCTCTCGCAGCAAATGTATTCGGCACGTGGTGTCATGATGTATGGGATGAAATAATAACTTCCACTGGATACCTGGGAAAAAGAAACAAAAAGGTTCACAAAGCAGTTGATGCAGAAGCATAGCTGTGGACTTGGAACCTGGTGGGACAGAGAAGGAGAAAATGCCTAAGTATTATCACAACCTGTGTAATATGACTAGAAATCTATGAGGCACAGAATAGGAAACCGCTCAGTTTCACAAGCTGTAATACATGGATATATGACAAAAATTTGGTTTTAAATGCTGAACTGATCTATGTGTGTCTCAGAACTTCACTGGCAGAGGTTTTAGGGGGTTAAAACCTCAGAAATTACATCATTTTATTACATGCTCCCCAAATAAGATAACCAAGAATTGCAATGTGAAGGTATTTTTTTCTTTCTTTCTTTTTTTTTAGCATTAATGGAAAAGCCGTAATATTTGATAATTTAACCACGAGTTAAGTATCATAAATTTTGTTGAGTAAGATTTGTTTTGAAAGAAGCAATATAAATAGGATTAGTCTCAGAGATGTTTTGAAAAAGGACCTTTAAAAATTTTTGTATTATCAAATAATACTCATACTAGTAAAACAATATTTTTTTCCTATGGAATAATTACAATTTGACTGTGAATTGTGATTCTTTGTAAAGCATAAACATTACCTTTAAAGTGTACTAAATCAATAGTTAATTTTTAAAAAATATGTTTTATTGATTTTTTACAAAGAGGAAGGGCGAGGGATAGAGAGCTAGAAACATTGATGAGAGAGAAACATTGATCAGCTGCCTCTTGCACATCTCCTACTGGGGATGTGCCTGCAACCAAGGTATATGCCCTTTACCGGAATCGAACCTGGGACCTTTCAGTCCGCAGGCCAATGCTCTATCCACTGAGCCAAACCGGTCAGGGCTCAATGGTTAATTTTTGATACTAAGTTTTAAAGAATTTACATGGTGCTAGAAATAATTCCTCTGACTTCTTGCACTTAATTTTAAAAATTAAACCAATGAAGTTATCTAGGCATTTTGCCCTAATGCAGATATATTTTGAAAAACACACTTTCTCTAAAAATGAGAATTCAAATAAGGAATACAGTTTCTAAATTAAATACACTAATTACAGAGGCTACTTTCAGGGGTGAAATCAACCTGCAAAATATATATACGATTATTAAATGCTATTTTATACTCTTCCAGCCACCTCTGGTCCTTTATTTTGTTCTTTGTTATTCTTACAAAGAAAAATTAAAACAAAGTTAAAGAACATCTGTGGCCCTAGCTGGTTTGGGCTCAGTGGATAGAGCATCGGCCTGTGAACTAAAAGGTCCCAGGTTCGATTCTGGTCAAGGGCACATGCCCCGGTTGTGGACTCGATCCCCAGTGGGGGACTTGCAGGAGGCAGCCGATCCATGGTTCTCTCTCATCATAAATGTTTCTATCTCTCTCTTCCTCTTCCTTCCTCTCTGAAATCAATAAAAACATTAAAAAATAAATAAAATTGGCTTAAAAAAAGAACATCTGTGGATTATGTATACTGATCACAAAATACCAAAAAGTTCTAAGGTTTAATAGATAATCTCTTTTGCGGTTGGCTATATTTTTACAAAGGCACAACCTTTATCTTTCATCATATAGACATGCTTTCTGAAGTGATAAAATGCTGAAAGTGGCTATCTTTACTATCTTTAAAGCAGTAGAAAATAACATAACTGAAGGTGGATGAAAAAGAAGTCATTTTATGAAACTCTGAAGTTATATGAACTTGACCCCAGCTCCCAGCAGGATTACTTCAATCCATAACGAGGGGCATGTTAGCAGACTCTCTTTAAAAGGCACCTCATTTACTTTGATATTCGATTTCAACATTAATTGTGAGCTGTTCATTCTGCTGAACCCAACCTTTTTTATTGTTTGCCCTACTTCCATAGCATCTGAGGTAGAAGAAATAACTGTCTATATTCCATTGGTGGGCAGCATTTCAAAATTACCATAAACAATACCTCTCAAAGTTTATGTCCCTCTACCCTTTTCTCTTAGATGCTATTTTATACTCTTCCAGCCACCTCTGGTCCTTTATTTTGTTCCCCTGAAAGTTCTAATTTCTCATACCACATCAAGCATGGCAACTAGTACCTAAAGTAATTTTAAAGTAATGCCAAATTTAGCAGAGATTAATTGCCAAATCCTTTAGAATTTCATTCCTAAAAAATAAACAAAAACTTAGGGAGAATGGTGTCATGGTATAATTAGAACAAGAAGGAAAGGACTTCCTGGTTGTTTAGGAGGGAGAATGTTCTAGTGAAGAAGGGTATATAATGGAATGGAACAACTACATAAGTCTCCTGGAGTAGACCCTGATACATCCAACAGTCAGGATGGAAAAAGAGTTTTCTTCCTTGCACTGTGACTTAATGTAATTCTTGTTTTAAGAAATAATTGTTTCCTAGACATTCCTCGCATTAAATCCAAATTACACTTTTTCACTTGTGTGACAAAAATGGAATGACAGACATTAAGTACTGAAAGTTATCTATGAACAAAATGACAGAATTCAACCTTCTCTTTTTATTGATGAGGACACTGATAATTAGGGTGGGGTGGGGTTGGAGAGGAAATGGGGGGATAAGGACACACGTAATACCTTAATCAGTAAAGAAAAAAAAATCTGTACCACTTCTTTTCATCCGTGGCAGGAAACATAGCTAAGCCCTCATATTAACTGGGGTATAAGTTCATATTTTTCCATTGTTAGAAAAACGTTAGTGGGAAGTATGAGGGTACTAGGTACTGGTTCCAGCAAAAGTAAATAAATTATATATATAGTGCTGAGATATGATTTTATTTTTAATTTTTTCAACTACAGTTTACTTTCAGTATTAAAAGTAAACTTAGACAATCATAACTTTACAAAGTGTTCCCCTTGATATTTCCAGTACCTAACTGGCATCATACAGTTATTACAATACTGATTCTATTACCTATGCTGTAGGTTACATCCCTGTGACTATTCTGTAGTTTCCAATATGTACTTCTTAATCCCTTTACTTCTCTTACCTAATCCCTCAACTCTCCTCCCCTCTGGCAATCACCCATCAGGTCAGGCTGACAGTCCTAGTGTATGACAAAGAACAAGTATACTTGCCTGACTGCCTTCTGGCCCACAATCTGGATAGCTGATTGGGGCCCGATCTAGCTGGCAGCTTTATGGACAGGGGGTTCTAGCTATCCCCCTTAGAAACACAATCAACAGGTACAATTAGAAATCACTTCGCTGTCCGGGCATTTCCAGGCAAACATTTTACCCATTTACATTTATAAAGTTAAAAATCTGAAAATATAATACTTACTGTATTTTTCTGAGTTACCGTATCCTGAAAAGAAAAAAAGATGATCTGAATACAGTGTTTTTCCAAAACAGTTAATTTCCATAAGCAAGTACTTTGTCCCAACCAATCATCCAGAGTAAATCAGTTGAAACCTGCCTTGCAAAAAGCTTCAAATAAAATAAGCCTCTAAGAATTGTAAAATTCACGTTCTAAGGAAAATTTATCGTAATTGGTTAGCTTTGGAACTACTGGGGGGCATATGTGAGTATAAGAATTTTCCTATAACAATGGCAATGCTTTTGTCTCCAGAGAGACTGAGATTCAAGTTTGGGCTCTGAATACCCCACACCTTGTCTTCCCAGTGAGGAATGTCAGTGACAGCGAGGAAGTGCACGGGAAGCACAGTGGTATCCTCAGGTCTGAAACACTTCTTGACTCGTCCATGTGAAGGCTGCAGCCACTCCCACAGAAAATCTTCCTATGGCAGGGGTGTCACTGGTAGGATTGCTGACCCCTCACTATAGTTGTGTAGGAATTTTCAAATGCAATGACAACATTTTTAGTCAGTTAACTTAGCATAATGTTTATGCAGCCCTTGATTGGATCATTTATGTTCTGCAAGCCCAACATTTGCCCGAAAAAGAAAACACAACCGAAGCAGCCCCACAAAACGTTTTTACACATTCTGAGATGTCTATTTTCTGACGACAAGTGCAGATTGCTTCTTCTGGAGTCAGATATAACTGACTACCCACTTTCATTTCAGGAAATATTATTACATATCATTAAAAATTAAAACTTATCTAGGTCATGGGACTTTCCAGAGGAATTCACTGAGGCACAGCTGAGGAAAAAATGCATTAAATTTGGAAAAAAATACATACTAATTTCAGGTTTCTCATAAAAATATACTTAATAATGAACCCTTTCATATTTTGTAATTCTAAATATTTCTAAGAATAACTACCTTAGTAAAATCAGTAAAAGGAGGAATTAATATCTAAAGTAATTTAGATTGGTTTATAGCCTTTTGGGAAACTATTCTATAAGGTACAGTACAATAATAAAATAGCTGCTTCTTTCAATGTCTTATGAATGACTTCTTTTTATCCTGTACCTATTAATGTAAAAGATGTCTGAGTCTCTCCATTTCACTCTTTATCCAATCTTAGAGATTTTCCTTCTTTTCTTTCTCCTGACCCCTTAATCTACCACCAATGGATTTCATGTAACTCTCCTTAAGTCTCCTCCTTTGATTCTAGTGTATAAACTAAGCTTTGAAACTGCCATTCTCTGGAGCATTTTCTCAATCCCTTCAGATTTTGCTTCCCAGCAATTGTTGGTTTGGCTCAAATAAACTCATAAAAATTATAAAAAAAAAAAGAATGACTTCTTAAAACATATTTCTGTGCTATAGCAGAGCACACACCTATATAAAGTGTATGTGTATATAACACATACAGGTTATACATTTGAAGAAGGTGGAATTCCCACCAAGAAATAATCCCAAATTATTATCAAGCAAGCCCAGAACAATCTGGTTAATATTAAATCTCAAGAAACACAAAAATGTCCAACTTGCCATCAGAAAATTATGATGTCTATGAAAGTTAACTCTGAAGTATTGGCACTGGACTTCAATCCTAGCTGCAGACTCTGGAGGTTAAAAAATGTGCCTTGTCAAATATCAATAAAATATTTTAAAAAATGTGCTTTCAAGACTGTTATGTAATTGGCATGGGGTATGGCTTGGGAACTTGGATATTGACAAGTGCTCCAAATGATTCTGAAGTACAATCAAGGTTGAGCAACACTGCTGTCAACAAACTGTTTTTTATTCCTCAAATGATTTAACACATATCAAGACTGTCTGACCAACATTAAGATATTCAACAATATTAGCTGAATTTTGTAGTAACCCCCCTTAGACATTCACATTTAAAAATATGAGCATTTTTAAAAAAGAAAGTTATCAAAAAAAGCATTTGTATAAAACTTGCAAAAGTATATTTAAAAGTTCTCAATCATTACTGAGTTGTGCCTAAACACACAAGTTTTCAATTTTACTCAGCTTTAAACTGAGGGAAAAATATTCACTATACCTATGACAAAACTTTCTGCCCATTTTGATAACTGTTAAATATCTTATTATTATTATCTAAGTCAAGCAATTATTTTTTTAATGTATAGATTTGGAGCAAGTTGTATATACAGGTCTTTATTTGTTTCCAGTAAACATGTAATACTGCTTTCCCAAAATGAAGTATTGAGGAGAGGTGAACCATGTCCTTTACCTTCAATAAAAGAGCAGAGTCAGTGTCAGTGTTATAGTACAGGATCACATTATTGGTCATGTTGAAGCTTTCTCGAATTCCGAGATGGTAGAAGAGTGAAGACTGTCTGGAGACATCACTCATGTCCACCACAGCAATATCTGCAATGAACAAGGAGAGGACAGGGCATGGGTGAGAGAGGTGATCTGTCTACTTAATCCACTTCCTGATGATCACCAACGGGAAGCTGCCACAGTTTGTATTTCTACTGGCCTTTAAGGTAAAGCACAGTCAGGAATGATTTGCTTAAAATTACCTACCACATGAACTCTGGAAGAAAAGCAACAAGAATTTTTTTAAAAAAATCTTTCTTCTTTAGGGTGCTGGGGATGTAGCTTAACTGCTGAGGATGTATTTTTAATAGGATATATCATATTCAAAGAATATATTTAGCTTATATACAATGTATGAGGTATAATGGAATGAAAAAAGACACATTCACCAGAGCATCATCTGTACTATTGGGAGCCCCACCCTCCTACCCAAGAACACCTCTGTCCTGATCTCTGTATTTACCAGTTTCCTGGATATAACTGTATACAAGTATATGCATATTATACATTATTATTACTTATGAATTCCTCAGCAGTATATTGTTTAGCTGTGTACATCTTTGAGCTTTACATAATAGTACCGCACCATTTGTATTCTTTGACTTGCTGTTTTTGGTGTAAGACTACCAGTTTGTATGTTTAGCTTTAGGTTATACATTTCCACTTAAACATAGCAGTCCATTTATGATGACTAGATAATAATGTCTTTTCCATCCTGTCTAGAGACATTTTGTTCATTTTTTTTCTTTTTCCTTTTTCTATTTCAAACTATTGTACATTTTTGTGCCATGCTCCTGGCTCACACACCTCCCATCAACTTGACAATGTAGCTTAAATGCCCCTGGAGTTGTGTCCTAGAGACCTATTCGGAACAGGGGAGTGACATATCAGACCACTCACAGTGAAATATTTGTAATACAAAGTGTAGCATGATTTAACTCACTTTACATGTTGCTCTTCCAGCTGACAAGGCAAAACAAATAAATAAATAAAAAGAAGCATTATACTGCAAGCTAGGGCGCATCCATTACTTTGTTTTTATTTTATTTTATAGAGAGAGAAAGGGAAAGGAATGGGATAGAGAAAAACATCAATTGGCTGCTTCCTGCACTGCCCCTCCCCATTGGGGATGGAGCCAAAACCTGGGCATATACCCCCAACAGGATCCAACCTGTGACCACATGGTTCATGGGTCAACACTCAACCACTGAGCTATACTACTGGGCCTTTTTGTTAAATCCCCATCCACTGACTTTTAAAGTGTGGGAAGGAGGGAGGGGGAGAGGAATAGAGAGAGGGAGTGAGGGAGAGTGAGTGCCAGAGAGAGGGAGGGAGGGGGAAAGAGGAAGAGAGAGGGTGAGGGAGATGGAGGAGGAGAGAGGGAGTGGGAGAGAGAGAGGCAGAGGGAGAAGAGAGGGAGAAGGAGAGGGAGGTCAAGGGAGGGAGAGAGAGACAAAGGAAGAGTGAGAGGGAGGGAAAGAGTGGGGGAGGGAGAGAGGGAGAGGGAGGGAAAGAGGGAGAGAGAGGGGGAGAGAAGGGGAGAGTGAGGGAGTGGAAGAGAGGGAGAGAAGAGGGAGGGAGGGGGTAGGAGAGGTTGAGAGAGAGGGAGTGGGAGGAGGAGAGATAGAAGGAGAGGGAGAGGGGGTGAGAGGATGAGAGGGAGTGGAAGAGAGTGACAGGTAAAGAGTGAGTGAGAGGGAGAAAGTGAGGAGGGATAGAGAGAGAAGGAGAGAGGGAGGCAGAGGTATGGAGGGAGAGGAGGGAGAGTAAGAGAGGGAGAGAGAGCAGGAGGCAGAGGGAGGGAGGGAGAGAGGGAGGAGGAGAGAGAGTGAGAGTGGGAGAGAAAGCGGGGAAGTGGAAGAGAGAGAGAAGGAGAGGGAGGGCAGGGTTGGGAGAGGGTGAGAGGGGGAGTGGGAGGAGGAGAGACAGAGGGAAAGGGGGAGGGGGAGAGAGGATGAGAGGGAGTGGAAGAGTGAGAGGTAGAGAGTGAGTGAGAGGGAGGGAGGGCGAGTAAGAGGGAGAGAGAGAGGAAGACAGAGGGAGGGAGAGAGGGAGAGGGAGGAGGGGAGACAGAGTGTGAGGAAGAGGAGGAGAGAAAGTGGAAGAGTGGAAGAGAGAGGGGGAAAG
>PVJN01065463.1:0-10298 GCA_004026805.1 Lasiurus borealis | reverse complement strand
CCTCGAGATACGAGTGCCCTAACATACGAGAATTTTGAGATACGAGCCATCGAGCGAGCGATTTTTGCTTTGAAATACGAGCAACATTTGAGATAGGAGTCATGGCGCATGGATCGGCCGGCTGCACACAACCCACCAGTTTACAGCGACTCGAGCGTCTCATAGTTTCCCACGCCTCAAGGTTACAGAACGAATTAAACTCGTATCTTGAGGTACCACTGTATGCTAATTAGACCAGGAGACCTTCCTCCCTTCCTTCCAGACAAAGCCATGGTGGTGGGGCCGAGGCAGAGGCGGTGAGGGGCGATCAGGCCGGCAGGGGGGGGGGGGGACAGTTGGGACAAGCAGGCCAACAGTGAGGGGCAGTTGGGGGCATTCAGGCCACCAGGCAGAGTGCTCAGGGGCGATCAGGCAGACAGGTGAGTGGTTAGGAGCCAGCAGGTCCCGGATTGCGAGAGGGATGTCCGCGATCCCACCGGGGGTCCCAGATGGGAGAGAGGGTGCAGGCCGGGCTGACGGACAGCCCCCCTTCCCGCCTCCCGTGCACAGATCTTGTGCACCAGGCCGCCAGTAAAGGAAATAAAATCATCTGTCAGTGGAATTGCGGGGACAGGGATGATAAAAACAGCAGGGTCACCCAGAGTGGGTCCTCTGACAGAACTCCACCAGCATCTTAGAAGTTGTCACTCAGCTGTACTTACCGGGTAAACATTAGGAAACGATGATTTTTTTTTCCTTTATCATTTGTAATGCTTAGGTAAATAGGCTGTTCCCTTGTGTGTAAAGTTGTTTACTTACGCATTATTCGGCATTTGCCTGTTTTTAGCTTTTCACTGTGAGAACCGGTGTTCATGTCCTGCGGGTGGACGTGACTCCCTCCTGTTTTGAGAAATCCTCTCAGTCTGGGTTCTCAGAAGTGAAATTGACTGGGTTGAGGGACAGAGGCTTTTCCTGGCTCCTGAGCCGGGACTGCCCACATGTTCTGCCGAGGGCTGGCACCGGCCTGCTCTTCCCTGGCACCGGCGGAGAACGCTGGCTTTCTTTCGGTCTTGGCAGCATCCGTTCATATCTTTAAAAAAAATACGCTTATGGTTCATTGGATCGTTGAAAACAGTTCTCTCGTTTGTTTATTTTTCTATTATTTTTTTTTAATTATCTGAAGAAATGGAATGTTTTCCCAGTACCTCTGTTGACGCGTTGTATTTCTGACTCGGTGAAATATCTGTTAATGGACTAGAATCCATTGCCATCTGGGCTGAGTCACTGCATTTTCCGCCTCATGAATCCGAAGGACCTCCCCTCCTTGGAGTTCTGAGAGAGGAGGCTCGTTTTGGGGGAGTTTTGAGTGTCATTTCTGCTCTCGGTTAGCGGCAGGCCCTGCCTAGTCGTTTTAGCTAGATAACTGTCGCTGGCAGCAGAAGGAACAGAGAGACGTTTTAGAAAAACACGGGCGCTTCGTGCAGACACGGTCGTGATGTGCCCTTACGCGAGCTCCCCCGAGCTGCCCGTGACGTTATGTTGTCGCAATGGTCACAAGTCCGTGTGAGGAGGAAGCGGAGGCCCCGTGAGCCTGCACAGCTTGGCCCAGAGCCCGGGTCCCCATAGCCTCCGCCACCACAGGCCACAGTGGGGTCCTTCAGTCTTTCTCTGCACTTGGAGCCGTGCCTCTCAGCTGCCTGAGACCCGGCTGTGGCCACCACGAATCCGCTTTATTTTTTTTTAAATGCAGAAACCTCAATGATCGTTTCCCAGGGCAGTGATTTCCAAAATGGCCATTGGTCTGGCAAGTCCCTGAGAGAAGAGATGGTACTTCATTGCTACCTCTTTTATATATATATATATACACATTACATATATGTATATATACATATATGTGTGTGTGTGTGTGTGTGTGTGTGTATATATATATTTATTTATTTATTTATTTCTTGCAGAGATGAAAGGAGAAGGACAGAGAGCTAGAAACATCAGTGAGAGAGAGACATTGATCAGCTGCCTCCTGCATGCCCCCCACTGGGGATGTGCCTGCAACCAAGGTAACATGCCCTTGACTGGAATCGAACCTGGGACCTTCCAGTCCGCAGACCGATGATCTAACCACTGAGCAACACAGGTCCTGGCTCATTGCTACCTCCTGCTGAAATAAGAAAGCAGCGACCCCCACCTCCAGGGCCCACTGTGACCCGGAATTCAGCCCTGATGTCCGCTTCCAGCTCCCTGTGGGATCCTCGCTGCCACCTCTGTGTCCTCACCAAAGGGGTGGGGGTGGGGGGTTGTGGAGGTGTGAGAGCCGTGGCTCGTTCTTCTCTTGGAGAAATAATATGGATCTGTGTCTTGGAGCAGGCATGAGCGGACTTTTAAAGTCACTTTTAAAGCCCTTTCTGTTGGTGTGGGGTGAGGGGTAGAGGATGGAGGGAGGAGAGAGGAAATGGGGAAAAAATGCAAGGATTCTGTCCAGTAATAAAATGTTAATACATGTCCAAGTTCAGAGACATTGAAAATAGGTCAAAGATGGAATTTAAATTGTATTTGCTTTTGCGGTTCCCAACCATTTCTGGAGCCTGGCTTTTGAGGGCTCTGATGTGATGCAGAAATCCCTGAGCGGGTTTGGACCAGTGATCACCAAGAAATGTATGAGGTGCGGGGATTAACCAGAAAACTTACTGTACACACAATCCACAGTGTGGTGATGGACAGAGGGAAGGGGCGGGGCTGGGTGGAGGGGGACGCAGGGGAGGGCAATGGGAACACGTGAGATAGTGTCTACAATAAAAATAAAGACAAGGGAGGAGCCGAAACCGGTTTGGCTCAGTGGATAGAGCGTCGGCCTGCCGACTGAAAGGTCCCAGGTTGGATTCCGGTTAAGGGCATGTATCTTGGTTGCGGGCACATCCCCTGTAGGGGGCGTGCAGGAGGCGGCTGATCGATGTCTCTCTCTCATCCATGTTTCTAACTCTCTATTCCTCTCTGTAAAAAAATCAATAAAATATATTTAAAAATAAATAAATAAAAACGAGGGAGGAGAGTGGGACGTCCTTTTTCCTTTTCGTCATCTTTCTTGCCTTCTGCCCCTAGGCGGTGCCACATAGAATGTTTTCTTTGAAACCTGGTGCCACAGGGCAAGCAGAGATGGGGGGAGAGACTGGATTCTGAGCTGTTACTCTTACCAGACTTTCACAGCAATTCAGCTCTGTCACCAGACGCCCTAGGTCACATGCTCAATGCCGCAGGAAACCAGGACGTTTCTACGGGATGGATGTGGCTTGCTGCTGCGTCTTCTCTTAGACTGCGCTGTCTTTTCTCAGAGGAGGGCCCGGGGACGGGCTGTGGCCCGGGGAGGGAGCCGGCCAGGCAACTGGGAGATGCTGCCACAGTCGGGATCAGTCCTCCCTTTAGCTGCCTGTAGAGCAGAAATGTCACGACACCCCTGTTAGGGGTTGCATTGTCATTTCCTCCCCCCTCATCCCCCCATCCCTTTATCCCTCCCCTCTTCCCCATTCACAATGTTGAAATCCTAACTTCCAGCAGCTCAAAACGCAATCTGCTTGGGAAGTAGGGTCTCTGTAGAGTTGATCAAGTTAAAGTGAGGCCATTGGCTGGGCCCCACTTCCCTGTGCCCGTGCCTCTATAAAAAGGGGGATATGTGGATGCAGTGGTACACGCAGAGGGAAGATGCTCTGAAGGGACACCGAGAGAAGGTGGCCCTCGACAAGCCAAGGAGAGAGGCCAGGACAGATCCTCCCGGGCCCCGGGGGAACCAGCCCTGCCAACCCCTCGATGTCGTACTTCCGGCCTCCCGAGCTGTGAGACAGCACACTTCCGTTGACACAGCCACCCAGTTGTGGTACTTTGTCATGAGAGCCCTCGCAAACTGATCCAGCCACCCGCCCCCTCGCTCGCCTCTTACAAATGATTACTTAGTGAGTGACAGCTGGCCCACAGCTGTGGAATAGGGTGACATTCGCAGACATCCTGCTCCCGTTCTTTTCTTTAACAATTTGAAAGCAGGAATCACACTGTTATGGGTTGAATTCCGTCTCCCTCCCCTTTCCCAAAAGAAAAAAAAAAAAGATAATCAAAGTCTTAACCCCCAGCACTTTAGCATGTGACCTTATTTGGAAATAGGGTTATTGTAAGTGTCATTAGTACGCCAAGGTCCTACTGGAGTCATGTGGGTCCTTAATTTGATATGACGGGTGTCCTCATGAGAGGACAGTGTAGGAATATGAGGGCAGAAAGCCAGGTGACAGTAGAGGTAGAGATTGAACTGATGCAGCTGCAAGTCGTGGAACGCCAGGAATGGACAGCTGCCCCCAGCAGCTACCAAGAGGTAGAGAGAGATTCTCCCAGAGCCTCAGAGGAAGCGCGGCCCCATGTACCCCTCCATCCCCGACTTCTGGCCTCCACAAATGTGAGCGAATGCATTTCTATTGCTGAAAGCCAGTCAGTCTATGGTATTCGTTTTGGCCGCCCTAGGAAACTAATATGCAGTGGTACCTCGAGATACAAGTTTAATTCGTTCCGTAACCTTGAGGCGTGGGAAACTATGAGACGCTCGACTCGCGGTAAACTGGTGGGTCGTGTGCAGCCGGCCGATCCGAGCAATTACTCGTATCTCAAATGTTGCTCGTATTTCAAAGTAAAAATCACTCGCTCGATGGCTCCTATCTCAAAAATCTCGTATGTTAGGGCACTCATATCTCGAGGTACCACTGTACTTCCCAGGGACAATGAAAGCCATTTGGTCTTCAGGTGGCTGGCTCAGCCTCCCCCCCGACCCCTGCCATCCCACCTGTGGAAGAGTCAGGCTCTTTGTTTCTGCTGGACACATGCCTTGTCACGTGATCCAGGTGTCCTATGTCCTCCAGGTCTTGGTTCTGACACGCCATTGCTCAGTGCTGCGTTTCAAAAGCCTTCTGAAGTTGAGCTTCAGGAAGCAAATGGGCTCTTACAGAGTCTAGAGCAGTGGTTCTCAACCTGTGGGTTGCGACCTTTATGGGGGTTGAACAATCCTTTCTCTGGGGTCACCTAAGACATCCTGCATATCAGATATTTACATTACGATTCATTAACAGTAGCACAATGACAGTTATGAAGTAGTAACGAAAATAATTTTATGGTTAGGGGTCACCACAACGTGAAGAACTGTGTTAAAGGGTTGAGCGGCATTAGAAAGGTTGAGAACCACTGGTCTAGAGAATAGCATTGCGCCTCAGCGCTGTTTATTGGTGGCCAGAGGGCACCAGAATGTTACTGGTGATTGGACCTCGGTTCGGCAGCCTCGGTCCTTGAGTTCTAGCTGAGAAAACATTCAGAGCCAAGACTCAGACACAAGCCAAAGTTTATTTAGAAAGTCACAGGAGTAGAAGTGAGCCATAAAAGAAAGGGGCTCCCGCCGAAACCGGTGTGGCTCAGTGGATAGAGCAGCGGCCTGCGGACTGAAAGGTCCCAGGTTTGATTCTGGTCAAGGGCATGTACCTTGCTTTCGGGCACATCCCCAGTTGGGGGGGGGGGGGGCGGTGCAAGAGGCAGCTGATGTTTCTCTCTCATCGATGTTTCTAACTCTCCCTTCCTCTTTATGAAAAATCAATAAAATATATTTTAAAAAAAGAAAAAAGAAAGGGCTCAGGAAACAAGATACAGAGGCCAAGGAGGTAGGGAGAGCGAGAGAAAGAAAACGTGCCTAGGGGAAGGAGGTGGATGGGGGTGAGGGGGTGGGGAGAGGCTGTGTTCTTAGCTGACTCCTCAGTCCGAAGGGCTTTTAAGGGCAGGGATTTTAGGGGAGCCCCAGGGGAGGATCATGATAGAGTACCCAGCTCTCCAGGTGTGCCATTTCAGGGCCACGGTCTCTGCTAATGGGTTGGCTCTACGGCCATTGTGTCTGGTCCTGGTGTTAGCTTGTTGAAGGTCCCTCTGGTTCTGCTACTTTCCTGGGCCTGGAGCTGAAACACACCTGAAGCCTAGATGTTATCTGAAGTTTGACCCAAACGCTGTCTCTGTAATCTACAGACCCAAGGCTTTGCCCCTGAGACTATTTGATGCTGATCAGAGCCACATTGTCCTGAAGGCTTAATGCTTAAGGGAGCGATTGTGCAAGGGTTTGTATGGGAGTCATATGAGGCTATTCTCCGCCCCCTTGTTCCTCCTCTAAGAGGGTCTGAACCAGTTATTAGTGATATGCAGGGGAGGAAAGGTCACCCTGGGAGTGAGGTCTTGTTTCTCCCAGTTTTGCCAGTTGCTAGGTACCTGGGGCTGTCTGTCCTGGTGACCTTCTGTCCCCGGCCCATTGTCCTTGCTCTGCTCATGTCCGCTGAACATTTCAGAGCAGAAACTCACGTTCCTTCACGGCACTCACTGTGCAGAAGAAACCCAAGATCTGTGTGTGTTTATGTTGCCTCTTTTCTAACATAATCATTTTGTTTATGTGTTTGTTTGTTTGTTTTTTAATTTTTTTGTTGAGAATATTATAGACGTTCCCCTTTCTTTCCCCCATTGTCCCTCTCCATCTGCTTCCTTCTCCCCCACGCCTTCACCACCTTACTGTGTCCATAGGTAATGCAAATATGCATGTAAATTCTTTAGTTAATCTCTTCCCTCTGAGATTCCCCATTCTGTTCCATACTTCTATGCCTCTGGTTCTATTTTATTCATCAGTTTATTTTGTCGTTCTATTCCTTGTTTGTTTATTTTAGGTTTAATTGTTGATTGATATGTATTTATTGCCATTTTATTGTTCATATTTTTCATCATTATCATCACCTTCTTCCTCTTCTTAAAGAATACATTTCAACATTTCATGTAATACTGGTTTGGGGGTGATGAACTCCTTTAGTTTTTTCTTGTCTGAAGCTCTGTTTCTGACCTTCAATTCTAAATGATAGCTTTGCTGGGTAATCTTGGATGTAGGTACTTGCTATTCATCACTTTGAATATTTCTTGCCACTCCCTTATGGTCTACAAAGTTTCTGTTGAGAAATCAGCTGTCAGAGCTTCAAAAGACTTAGTGAGACTTTCAAGGATCTTAGAACATAAAAGACAGGAAAAAGGACCAGTCAGAAATAAAGCATATACTAACTGAAATAAAGGATAATTTACAGGGATTCAACAGTAGTGTTGAGGATTCTGAGACTCAAATCAATGATTTGGAATATGAGGAAGCAAAAATCACCCAATCAGAAGAGCAAAAAGAAAAAAGAGTTAAAAAATATAAAGATAGTATAAAGAGCTTCTGGGACAACTTCAAGTGTACCAACATTCGCATTATGGGGGTGCCAGAAGGAGAAGAGTGAGAGCAAGATATTGAAAACCTATTTAAAGAAATAATGACAGAAAATTTCCCCTACTTGGTGAAAGAAATAGATTTACAAGTCCAGGAAGTGCAGGAAGTCCCAGACAAGAACCCAAAGAGGCCCACACCAAGGACACATCATCATTAAAACACCAGGGGCCAAAGACAAAGAGAGACTCTTAAAAGCAGCAAGCGAAAAGCTACCTACAAGAGAGTGTCCTTGCAACTGTCAGCTGATTTCTCAACAGAAAAATCTGTATTTGTTTTTAAATATCTCAGGTAATATGGGGCATACTTCCCACTTCACTTAAATTCTTCCATCTCAAATGTGAGACCATAAATGCTGTGGTTAAGAACAGGGGCCTGGGGGCCAGACAGTGCTGGGTTCCCCCACCCTCAACCCACCCCTCAATCTCTAGTTAAGGACTCTGGGGCCCTGGCCCCATTTTTTCCTTATTCTACACCTACTGTCTCTTCTGTAAGATGGAGATAATAGCAGTACCTGCTCCACAGGTGATATTTAAAACATTCATCAGGCAGTATGTGCAGGCCATATGCACAGACCCTATAAAGTGTATTCCCAGGTCCCAGAGGGTATCTCGTGTTTATCTAACCTCCCTCTGAAGCACAGAGGTCATGGAACAAGACCAGGTTGTGTCCGTGGAACAGGTTTGAAAGCCTCAGAAGAGGGCTTTGCATGAGAAAATCAATATTAGAAAAGAAAACTTGGCACCGTGCAGTTTCAGTTCTATCACCTGGCGCCTTGGTTTGGCCACTTCCTGGCGAAAAGAGGACTCCGAACTCCAGTTGGTGTGTGTGGCAGCTGGGACAATCCTGTGCCTTTAAAAGGCACAAGAGTGGGAGGTGCTGTGACTGAACCCACGCTGGCAGCTCGGCCTTGAGTCCCTGGGAGGCAGTGGGGGGACGCCCAGCCAGCTGGAGCCGCCGCCAGGTGCCCTGCGTCCCGCACAGACAAGACCCTCAAATCTCCATGAGTTGCCAGTGTTTCGAAAACTTGCACATAACAAATCAGGATTATCTGGTTTTCTTAAGAAATGAGATTCAATGTGAGGATACTCCCTGTGTTCAGAGACGTGTTTCCACTCTGCCTCTCAAGCACCTCACCATCTGGCTCAAGCGGAGGCCTCCAGCATTAATTTTTTCCTTTTTTAAAAATATGTCTTTATTGATTTCAGGGAGGAGGGAGAGAGGGAGGGAGGGAAGGAGGGAGGGAGGGAGGGAGGGAGAGAGAGAGAGAGAGAGAGAGAGAGGAACATCAACGATGAAAGAGAATCATTGCTCACTGCCTCCTTCCTGCACCCCCGCCGCCCCACTGCCTGGGAATCGAACCGTGACCTCCTCGTTCATGAGACTATGTTCAGGGCTCCAGCATTTCTTTCATTCCACATGTAGATCTCTGACACTGAGCTGCCTCCTCTAAGTGACAGGATTGAAAAAGACACCCACACACATGGTGTCCCCGTTTAACTGGCAGAATTTTTTCTCTCCAGCTTATACATGAAAGAGCGGTGTGCCTTGTGGTTGGCAGCATCTTGGATTCAATGAAATACAAGCGCCACCGCACACACCCCATTCTGGGTTCCCGCTGGGGTGGGCCTGCCCCCACCTTCCTGAGGGCCAGCAACTGAGATGCCAGTGCTGTCACCACCTACGTTAGTGGCATGGAGTCATCGGAAAGTCGTTTTTGAAGCCAACCCTTTGCACAAAGATCAGCCTCACTGTTTTTCCTGGTCCTGCCGAGAACCCGGTTAGGATCAGCCCTGGGCTGGGCCCTTCCGTCTGCAGTGGGGAGTCTCCTGAAGGGCTGGAGCTTGGAGGGTGGGACTGAGCGTGGCCAGGCCGGGCCCAGCCTTGAGACACAGCTCTGGGCCAGGACTTGGCGGCCGTAACTGCAAGGGACATGGTGGGTGCTAACAGGCTGAGTAATCGTTAATAAACGTATGACTGCAAAATCATAGAACATCAAAAGAATTTTTTTCCTGGCAGGTTTGAATCTTGCTGATCCAATTGGACTGTGTCTGCAGCCTTTTTATTTATTTTTATTTTTGTGTGCAGACTTTGCACGTTCCTTCGTCAGCGACATGGCTAGTCTGCAGTTGCCAAACGAATGGTTTTGAAAAAATTTGGGCCCTAGCGGGCTCGGCTCAGTGGATAGAGCGTCAGCCTGCGGACTGAAGGGTCCCGGATTCGATTCTGGCCAAGGGCACATGCCTGGGTTGCAGGCTGGATCCCCAGTAGTGGGTGTGCAGGAGGCAGCCAATCAATGATTCTCTCTCATCATTAATGTTTTTGTCTCTCCTTTTCCTTCCTCTCTGAAATCAATAAAGAAATATATTTTTTTTAAAAAAAGAAAAAATTTGAACCGATGAGAAAGTGAGAGTTAAAAGAAGAGATAGGAGCCCAGAGTTTCTTTTGCTGGTGATACTTGAAGACTAGTTTCTTTTGCTGGTGATAACTTAAGACTAGTTTCTTTTGCTAGTGACAACTTGAAGACTAGTTTCTTTAACTAGTGATAACTTGAAGACTAGTTTCTTTTGCTGGTGATACTTGAAGACTAGTTTCTTTTGCTGGTGATACTTGAAGACTAGTTTCTTTTGCTGGTGATACTTGAAGACTAGTTTCTTTTGCTGGTGATACTTGAAGACTAGTTTCTTTTGCTGGTGATACTTGAAGACTAGTTTCTTTTGCTGGTGATAACTTAAGACTAGTTTCTTTTGCTAGTGATAACTTGAAGACTAGTTTCTTTTGCTGGTGATACTTGAAGACTAGTTTCTGTTGCTGGTGATACTTGAAGACTAGTTTCTCTTGCTGGTGATACTTGAAGACTAGTTTCTGTTGCTGGTGATACTTGAAGACTAGTTTCTCTTGCTGGTGATACTTGAAGACTAGTTTCTGTTGCTGGTGATACTTGAAGACTAGTTTCTTTTGCTGGTGATACTTGAAGACTAGTTTCTTTTGCTGGTGATACTTGAAGACTAGTTTCTTTTGC
>PVJN01065462.1:0-10253 GCA_004026805.1 Lasiurus borealis | reverse complement strand
GGTAGTAGTTGTGGCGACGGTGGCGGCGATGGTGGTAGGTGCGACAGTTGGGATGATGGGGACTGTTGTGGCTTCGGTGGCGGCAGCAGTGGCAGTAGCATCGGTACTGCTCACAGCGCCCGTGGCACCCACCGTGGTCGGGGGCAACGTGGGAGGAGCTGAGAGGAAAATGTAAAACAGCCGCGTCTGGTTGGTTTGGTTGTCACTGCCTGCACACAAGGCCCCCGCGTGCAAGGCAGGCAGCCCCGCGACGGGACGGAGCTCGGGGATCAGCGTGCGGACGGACTGGGTCACCCGGGTCCCAGGGAAAGGACACAGCCATGTGGCAGGAAGAGAATGAAGCCCTGTGAGTTTCATTTTCTTCTCATGGTCTGTGTGGCTCAAAGCATCCAGCATGCATCCAGCCAAGGGCAGGGAAGAAGATGGGAAGGGACACATGTGAACCGCTCAGACCTCAAGGACGACGGCAATGGGGTCCCAGGCCAGCACCACCCATAACAGGCCAAGCAGCACCATGTCGATCCAGACCCGGAGCCTGGCCTGGGAGCGGGGCAGACGGCTGGTTCCTGTCCTACAGGAGCACCAGGAAGCCTGCCATTCCCGACCACTCACCCCAAATTACCTGTCTCCCCGCACCCTCCCACACACATACACACCTGCTGAGTTCCAATGCTGCCAGAGGATACACTCCCCTCTGTGAAGCTTGTCCCGTGCCTCTCCCGTCTCCGCTGTGGACCCTCCCGGCCTCCCTTCCCTCCTCCACCAGTGACTGTCACCCCTGCAGTTACCCCATCCCACCCTGGACTGCAGTAACTGCCTTTTTCTCTAGGACATTTGGGGTCCAGGCACCCCAAGTCCTTTCCTTTTGGGTTAGAACAAGAGAAAGGGCACGGATGAAAGCACCTCCTTCCAGCCCACAGCAGACACATAGAGAATCGCAAGCGAGATACATGCTGTGTCTTCTCTTTTGCACAAATCGTCAGGGGCTTTCCATCTGTGCTAACTCATGCTGTCATCTTCCGTCCAAATCTAACCTTCCCCGGAGGTCAGCCCTTGGGGCTCAGTCTATGTGTGGCCACATTTCTAAAAGCCCTCTCCCTCTACGAAGGGTCCTGGAAGCTAACAGAAGCCTGCTCTACTGTCCTTTAGATCCCATCCTGCTATGACTTGAGGGTCTGAGAAGACGGATGGGGCAAGTCAGAGAGAGCTGCCGCACCTTCATCTCTGTGGTCTGGTCACAGTCCACCTGATGGTGTGGATGCTAATGGGCAGGGGGCAGGAGGCCGGATGTTAAGACATTAGTAGAAAGCTCTAACTCCCAAAGAATAGAGGTCCTGCTGCAAATCTCCATACTATCCCCACCCCATAAAAGGGGGCCAGGCCAGGGGGGGAGCCAGAAAGAAAACGGCCAGAGTGCTTTTCTTGGGGGAGAATGGAGATCCTAAGCTTTCTCAACAAGAGCCTGACCAACAAGAGCCCTTTCATGCCATGGGCCTCCAATATTGCAAGTGCCCCACAGAGGAGGGATTGTTCCCGAATCCCTTGACACTTCCCTATGTGTAGCATCAGAGGCATTGCTGGGCCCCGAGGGTGCTGACCACAGAAGCCACACTGGGCAGCTGACTCTAACACATTCCGGGGATTCCTGGGCAGCGGCCAGGCTGAGGGTGGGATGTCCCTCAAGCCCCGCTCAAGCCACAGACATCAGGAAGGTGTGTGGGGTAATCTCCCTCTCACAGGCATTATTCAGGGGTATATTCAGTCCCAGTAGCCCTAGGCCTGGAAGGCTCAGTGCTATAAAAGCTCAGCAGAAGGGATTTCATCTCCCCCACCCAACAAGACAGGCAGACAGACAGACACATCCATGGAAGAGCCTGAGCCCCACCAGGCTGGGTCCTGGCAGCTCCCACGACCATGGAAACCCACGGGCCAGGGACACACAACCGCTCCTGCTGCTGGGAGGGGCCTTCAGAGGCATGGACCGCCCTGGCCAGGACTGCTCTAATTTGGTTCCTCAATAATGTATTTCCTAAAAGTTTCTGGCAAATACAATGTCCACAGGCCTCCCTTTTCTATAATTATTTAAAAGGTGTCATTAAAACCACACCTTAAATGACTTCCTTTTAACTTAAATCATCCTACTTTGTGTAGCTCAGAGACCTGGGCCTCCCAGCCCACACACAGTGGAGTTACATTTCCCACGCTCTCCATACTCTCATGGGCCCCTGGTCCTTGTGCAAGCAGAGTACACACGCTCACACTCACACAGCCAGGCTCACCATGCGACCCTGTGTGTCCCCTCGAGCATCCTGAGGGGCGGATTTACTGAGAGAGGCGGGTTAGAGCAAGTTCTCCCCGGTTCTGCTGTCAGAAACAAGAATGACAAAGGGCTCGAGGATGCTTCCACCTGGTCCTGCCTCTCTGTCTGATGGTTGCTTTGCCAAGAGGAATGGAAAGGAAGTGACTCTCTCTGATGATGGTTACCAGGTTGTCTTTCCTGGGCTCAGCGGCAACAGTCTCAGGTATGAGTGAGAAGGGACCGCGAGGGGTGTGAGAGGAAAGGAATGATCTGTTTCCCAGGCATCACGGGAGTTACCTTGGTGGTTGCAACCTTAGCCAACTGAGGTAACAACTGGCAAATAAGCACTCTGACCACCCACTAGCTGTGTCTTGTTCCCATGGCTGGACAGGCCGGAGAGACAGGGAGCACAGAGGCGAGGAGGGGCTCTGAGGGAAGTGCCCGAGGGTCAGGTGAGATAGTTTAGAGGTGTGACAAGGTCAGGTGAGAGAGTTTAGAGGTGTGACAGAGGGTCAGGTGAGAGAATTTAGAAGTGTGACAGAGGGTCAGGTGAGTGAGTTTAGGGGTGTGACAGAGGGTCAGGTGAGTGGGTTTAGAAGTGTGACAGGGGGTCAGGTGAGAGAGTTTAGAGGAGGACAGAGGGTCAGGTGAGTGAGTTTAGGGGTATATACAGGGGAAAGGAGAAGGAGGGAAGGAGAAGGAATAAGAAGGAAGGTTTCCCCTCGGGAACATGTCCAGTGCTCAGGTCAATGGGGGTTCAGGTAGTGCCATGCCCTGGGGCAGGGGTGGGATAGAGGAAGAAGGGAAATAAAGCCCAGAAGCGGGGCTTATCGCCAGAGTGGCCCCCAGTCTGCACAGACAAGTTGCTAGGATGTCACCTCCAGCCACAGCAGGCACCATGGGCCGGAGAACCACCCGGTCAATGCTCAGTGGCGACCACCAGCCTGGCAACTGAGAAGAAGGAGGATGGAGAACTGGGAGCCCAGGACCACGACCTGAAGGCAGTGTCTACCTAACAGGGGGCCTGATGCACCCTGGAGGCAGCTCAGCCATGGCCGAAAGTTTTCCTCCAGGTTCAGGAACAAACACCACGGAGAAAACTGATCCAAGACCCCAGGCCTGTCATGGGCAGCCTGCCCAACAATCTCAGCTGCGTCAGAGATGAGGACAGCAGTTTCCAAACATTTCCAAGTGGAAGGTTCAGTCCAAAATGCTCACATGGTGCACGGCCCGCTTGGCCAAACCACTGATGGCCAGGACCAATGGGCAGCAGTCCTGAGGGGCAGCAGGTAGGGGAGCACGATAGGGACCATCTTCACCAGGTGGGACACAAACAAGTCAGTTTGGGGAAAACCATCCCGATTTGGGGAGGATGAGAGGGAAGGAACAGTGAGCTGGAAATCAGGTCCACGTCAGAAACATGGACTGGGCTCCACTGCCTGCCGCCTGCAGGCTATGAAGGGGTCCTCATGCATAGAAAGCGGCGAACAGCTGGAGACCCCAGCATGGCTCCTTACAAAGGGCAGGGCCTCTACAACCACGTCCCATGGAAGCTAGAGCCTGGAAACACACTGACTGCCGGACAGAGACTCTACATCCACTCTGCATACCAGGAGCTTGGACCTTCTCTAGACGGAAGTGCAAAGTGGGGCATTTGGAATGACATCCATCCCCTTTGCAGCTGCCACTCTGGACAGGGGCAGCACAGACTGGCATGGATGCCCTGTGAGCAAGACAGACTCCCTGCCACCAGGCCCACCTGTCTTGGGTCCCCGGGTGCCAGAATGGGGTAGATGGCCAGGAGTTGTTTGACCAATGAGCTTCTAGCTGATTCTCTGGGCGCCCTCCCTGGCTCAGCCCCACTCAGCCTGCTTAGATGCCCTGTGCACCTGCTGAAACCGGCCCAGAAGAGACTCCTCTACAAACGTGAATTGAGAAGTCAGAGCAACCCCCAGAGGACTGCAGGAGGGGAGAGGATGGGAGCACACCACCCCCAGATCTGGCTGAGAAAACAAAGGCAAACTGAAGGAAGCAGGGTGTGCAACAGAAATAGAATCAACCTAAAATGGGGGTGAGGGTAAAGGCATGAAGGTGGGCAGGAAACTAAATCGGGCAACATGGCAGCCTCTTCATAAACCAGCCCTCAGCCTCCTCACATGTTCTCAGCTCTCCCCGCTGCCTGGAGCCTGAGGAGGCCCTGGCAAGCCCTGCCCCACAGCCTTTGCTCTGGCAGGCGAGCCTCATTCACAGCCTCAGAGGGCAGGGGACGGACTGGGTCTCCTGCCTTGTGTCTCCAGCTGAGGAGAGGCCTTCTGCGATGAAGCCCCCTCTGATGTTCCTCAAGCCCACACATGAGGATGGGAGAGGAGGAACTTAGTTAGCAGGTCAGCTTCTAAGCTGGGGCCTGCCTGCCCAGCGCCTCACTTGTGTGCATCGACCTCCCAGGACGAGAATGGAGGCTGTTCTTAACACCAAACACCCCTGGATGCTGGGTTTTGAAGGATGAGGGCACCGTCAGCCCATGGCGCCCAGAGACTCCATATCCTGGAGCACCTCCCTCTGTCCAAAGATACGCTCGCCGGTTCTCACTGACCAGAACCCACGGGAGATGGCAGAGCTGGTGCCGGGCCCCATGCAGCATGCAAGGCCAGCATGCACAGTGTCACCCTTTCAGGGCATGCAGCCTGACCAGAGGACAGGAGCTAGCTGTGCCCACCTGCAGTGCAGCATGCCTTCTCGGGGCACAGGGGCCACCTGAAGACCGTGACCCTCTCTCTGGCTCTGAGATGTCAAGCCTAGGCAAGGGCCCAGGCAGTGCAAGGAAGCCATCACTCAGCTTCAGAGAAGGCTGAGTTCCAGAGAACAGGTCTGGGGCCCATGTGTGTGGGGCCCCTTCTAAGTCATCCCCCTTCGCAATAGGGAGCAGATAAATAGTAAGTGGAGGGATGAAGATGTGTTTGACTTTGGCTCCATCCTCTACACACATCCTCCTTGACGGTCTGGCTGCCCAACCCTGAAAGGGTGAGTCTGGAGCATGCTTTCTTCCAAGCCTCTCCCTCCTCTCCACCTTGGCTGGCCTCCACCTGGGGCATCCCCTGCCATGCCCATTACCTCCGCGGCTGGTACGGTACCTGCAGTTGGAGTAGCTTCAGAGCACAGCGCCCAAGATGGCCAGAGAGAGGGAGAAAGGATAAGAGAGGGAAGAGAAAACAGAATACAGGTGAAACCACAGGACAACAGGCAGAGAAGGCTCTGGCTCAAGTCTGACCAGATGGTGTAGTCAGGTGCTGGCCACTGCCCTGAAGAGGTCGGCTAGTGTTCGGGGCTCATGTTCAACTCCAATGGGGTCTGGTACGTTTCTACAGAAAGCTTTCCACCTGGGTTTTGGAGGCTTTTCCAATACACTCCGGTTCTACCTCTACTCAAGGGCTATCACCTGAGAGGTGGTGACAGGCACAGGCCACCTAGAGAGCTATGTTCCTAGGCCTTTCACCGAGAGGATGTCCTGCCCTGGCTGGCTGGCCTGGGGGCAGCAGGCTGGGTGATTCTCCCAGAGCCAGGAATTGAGGGTGCAGGTGATGTAGGAGGACACCATCCCAAGACAAAAGATTTGGGATCTTAGAGGGGAGATGTTGGGTAATGCTGAGGTGGATGGGAGAAGGAGGAGCATATTGGCTGAGCCCTCCCACCCTCTCTCAAGCCTGGGAAGGCCTGGGAGCGGGGACAGATCGGAGCCCCGAGGCCCCCATCCTGCTCTGCTGCCCCGTTCTTTCCCACCAGCTGGACTTTGTGAAATCAGAAACCCAACTGTGGACGGAGCCTTAAAAGGAATCCCTGACTTTGCTGCAAACCCCTGGCTTGAGAAGAAAGCCTTTGTCCTCCTATTGCCGGAGGCTGTGGAACTTTCCCTGGTGGTCCCTGGGCTGGACAATGGGTCTTTATCTGAGTTCCATCCCGGGGTGGAGCTGGAGAGGAGAAGAGGCTCTCCTTATGTATCTCGTTTGAGCTAAGTAAGCAAGCAAGTGATCACCTCTGGTCGGGGCCAGGCCTTAGATTACAGGACCTGGTATCACTTACCCAAAGTCCCCAGCCTAATAAACCACTCAACGGGTTGGAAGGCTACACAAGGAGTGGAGCTTATGGTGTGACTCACTTCTGGTTTATGAGACCAGAGAGGGCCACAGAAAGGACTGCAAGCCCTTCTCCAGCTCCTGCTGCCCACCTCTACCCTCCACCTGCCCCCCCCTACTCTGGTGCTGGCCGCTGGCCAGGGAAGCAGGGACTGGAAAGGGGTGCAGGGCTGCTTATGAAGCTGAGTTGGGAGCCTGGGTAAGGCAGCAGAAGCAGCAGGGCCTGGCAGCCCCGGGAGTGAGGGGCTGGTGCTCGCCTGGGTGGGGTAGGGTTCTCTGGAGGTCCGATCCGAGCCAGGATCGGGCTGCCGAACCTCAGCCTTCTGGAGAAAGCACGAGACACGATAGATAGCCTGCTGCCAGCCTCAAGGATCCCACCTCCTCTCCTCTGGAGACTCCCCTTGCAGCCTCAATGTCCCAGCCCCCAAACCATGGCACCTGCACCATCGGAACATAACATTCCTCATGGATGTTGCCCTTCTAGACTGTGTGAGCTTCCTACTTAGTGTCCCCCACTTCTGGCACAGTGTCTAGCACCTCACAGTGGGGGGCTTAAGAAATGGGCTTGTGAATGGACCACTGTACCTCTGGAGAGGCAGTGGGGTCCCCCCTTTCATATGGGATTTGCTGATATCAAAGCTTCTATACTCATCAAGAGGCTCCAGTCAGCGTGTGCAGGTGGGCCCGGAGCCCCCTCTAGTGGAGCTTTCTGGCAGTTCAGCTCTGGCGGGGATTGCCAGGCTCCTGGACGACGCCAGGATCCAGGAGATGAACCCATTTGCTCTTTGTGAAGCCAGTTTGGCAAATGGCTGTTTCCCAATTCCCCCTCCTCTCCACAGCCTGACCACTCATTCACTTCAGGCTGCAAGGAGGGACTACACTGACTCGTGTTCCAGGCAGGTAGGTGGCTTCAGTCAGGGCTCACCCCTCTCCATCCTTGAACCCACGTGCCCTTGGGAGAAGGGATGTCCCCAGAGCTGTGGTGGGCACTCTCAATATGCAGGCCAAATTCAAAGTGCAGAGAGCAGACCCCGTTTCAAATGTAATAACACTCTTGTCCCTAAACAGGTGAGCACTTTCACTGTTCCTTGGGGTTCATTAGCCTATTTACTTCCAACACACATCCTCCCATCTCTGATGTCTCCTCCGCCAGAAGGAGGGATGGAAGATGTTAAGTGGCTGAGCAAGTCAAGGCAAAGTGGGGACCGGGTCTGATGACAAGTCTAAGGGACCTGAGTTGTCCACATACATCGCCAGCACCTATCTACCTGCCAGCACACAAGATGGACCTGTAGTCTCCTTTCCCCTCCATCCCAGGAGGCTGGGCGGCCAGGGTGCAAGTCAGTGTTTCTCTGGGCACCTGAGTTAGCTGAGCCCCGTCATCCCAAGGCCCCCACAATGCACCTACCTTCATTCGGGGATGCCGGTGACTCCTCTGTGACTGCCTCCCCAGAGCCCACCTGCGTCCTGGCACTCAGGGTGAAGCGGTAGCGTGACACGGGGTCTGCTCTCTGCACCGTGAACTTGGTCTGGTTGGGAGAGAAGTTCTCCACCACCTGCTTTCCTAGTTTGGTTCCATTAACTGGGGAGAGACAGGCACGTGGAATTGAACTTTAGCAGTGCTGACCGCAATGAGTTATATAACTTGCAGCTGCAAACCTTCCTGGCTCAGCTGTAAGGAATACAGTGAAACCCGTCCCGTGTGATCACCTGACGGCTCGGGGGACGGGAGATTCGGGCAAAGGCAGGGTGCAGGGCAGGGGCTCCTTTCTGTTTGAGGACACACCAGGGTTGCTACTTTTCACTCATCCTGTGATCTCAGGCTCACTGCAAAGTTATGCGGGTGATTCTGAAAGACTCCGTGTACCATCCCCAAGTCTTTTCAACGGGACAAAAATGATGGGTTTCCTTCCTTTCTTTCAAACAGAACTAGGGCAAACCCACTAGAGCAACCATGTCAAACTCTCGGCCAGCAGGTCACAGACCTCATTTATTTGGCTCATGTTAGCTTTTGAGTTTGACATGCTTGCACTAGAGCTGCTACTTAATGCTTCTTTTGTAAAAAGCCTGTTCAGTGTACCCCGAAGGTACATCTCTGGTCACTCCAGGCTGGATCTGGAGCAGGAAACAGCACTCAGCTGGGTATTAACACACTGCGGACCAGTAGCTTTATTGCTAGCTTTACCCAGGGGCCAGGTAAGTTTCTACTTATCGAGTACAAAAAACGTTTTACATAAATGTTAAAGGCACACTTTAAAATTAAATACCCATTGCATTTTGAAGTTATTTATTACATGTTTTTACAAACTAATATCCCTTTAAAGAATTCTCATGATTAGCTATAAGCCTTAGAACAGAAAAAATGAGAATTCTTGTGATCTGTCCATAATGTGTTAAAATTGTTAACACTACCCAGCCCACTGAGCGGCAACATTGCCTACTTTAGAGGGCAGAAGGCTTCATGTTTTTCAAATGTAAGGACACTTCTGTCCTTGCAGGGTGACACTGAACTCCTGAGGCCAGGTCCTGATGGGGTCACTCCAAGTTCTCGCCAGGTCTCCATACAGCCACCTTCCCCTAACTGACACCTTTTTGAGGAGCCGAGTGCTGTGTGGACTCCTGTGTGGGCTCTGTCCGCCCCATTGGATGGCCGTTCCATCAGAGGAGGAGCCCTCTCCTAGGCTTGTAGGTGTTGGGACTCTAGGATCCCCGAGGACTGGGATTGGACCCCTTATTAGACAAGAAGTTCCCTATGTCTCACAGGCAACTAGAAGCCCCCTGCTGGAGGGACCTGTGTTAGGAAAGCAGGGCTGGGTCTCACTGCCTCCCTTCATCCTGGGGGAACTGTACCCCTGGCAGTGCCCTCTATCTACACCCCAGCGCCCCTGGAGTTCTCGGGCAAAGTAGTGAACATAGGGCTCCTGACTCTCACATTAGCTAAGAGCAAGCAGAGCTGAACGTACAGGGCAGGTATCGGAGAGAATATCCAGTCAGGATGCCGTTGGGGTGTTCAGGGTGGTCCCACTCCAGGTTGATTGTCTGCAGGTTGGGCTGCCGGACTCGGAAGCGCCTGGGGGCGCTGGGTACTTGGGGAAGGAGAAGAGAGTGGGGGAGGTGAGGGGAGCGGGAGGGGGCGGGCAGGAGGAGGAAAACAAACAAAGCACAAGTATGAAGGTACTGATCCAGCAACCCCAGTGCTTGGCAGATGCCAAGTCAGAACCCACGGCCCATCCAGATGGGCGCCCCCCAGTTCAGGACGAGCCTGGCTCCGACTCTGTTTAAATGGGAGAAGTAAATCAAGAGTTCCTGTAGCAACTGCCGTTGGATGGAGCACATTAGGCTCTGATGCTGCAAAGATACCTCCAAGAGGGGCAGAGTGCACCTCAGGCAGGGAAACGACTGTCACTGTTTCCTGCGGAGGCCCGGCTGCTTGTCCTCAGACGAGGGTTCTCACCTCCAGGTCCCAGCAGCAGGCCCACACATCTGAGCTGAGGATGCCGGGCTCAGGGGGAGAGGAAAGAAAGCAAAATGGAGCATGTGGACAGGCGAAGGCAAGAGAGATGAGGGGATGCTGATGATCAAAACCAAGACAAGCCTGGCCAGTGCGGCTCAGGAGGTCACGGCTCGATTCCTGGTCAGGGCACATGCCCGGGTTACAGGCTTTATCCCCAGTGCAGAGTGTGCAAAAGGCAGAGCAAAGATCCTCTTTCATCACTGATGTTTCTCTCTCTTTCTTTCCCTGAACACATATTTAAAACATACACACACACACACACACACACACACTCACACACACACACACACACACACACACACACACACGG
>PVJN01065461.1:0-10253 GCA_004026805.1 Lasiurus borealis | reverse complement strand
GAAAGAGTTGGGTATAGAAATAAGGCCAAACAGGGACTCACGGCATGACTTAGAATTATTCCCATATTTGAATCACCATTATTCCCATATTTTTCTATTACTCCAATTTATACTTCCCTAAATCTCAACAGATGACCTTACCTTCTATTCCACAGAGAAAATTAAAGGCATCACAAATCTCTTAGCTTTCAACTTACAACTTACAACCCTGTCCTCCGAGTGCATCCACCCTATCCTCTTCTCATTCCTATATATAAAAAGGAAACTCTGTAAGACACACAGAGAGTGTATCTGGCAACTGTTCCAAACAGGATAACAGAGAAAAAGACAAGATTGGACTAAGATTCTGCAGCAATATGTAGCAAAGGGAAGAGACTGAAGGGAAGTCTATTTTGTGCTTCATGAAAACTACAGAACAGACAGTGTGCACAAGAAAGATCAAATACACGTGGCTCCTGCAAAAGGATCCCTTCAAGGAAAATTTGCTGTGAATCACTTCAAAGGTTGAAAGAATTGCTTCTCAGCATAAGTATTTTCAGAAGCCTGATTATAAATTCAATTGAAATGAACCCAAAGGACATTTGCAATATGCCAAATCCCTAAAAATAAGAAATGTATGTGTGCTTCAGACCAGTAGAGGAATTGGATTTATTTTGAGGCCACATCAAGATGCATAGGACCAGAAATGGAAGGAAAACTTTTTGCACTTCCATTTAGCCAACAAAGATAAAAATTCTGTGCTTGCCTTCATTCTGTATTAAAGGTGAGTCCAGACAATATCGTGAAACATACAGATCTACAAGAAGTAATGGATTTGGCACTAGGTTTAGCATCCTCTAACAGGAATTCGAGATATGCAAAATGTGGTATGGAACACTGAAAGTTGACATTCTTTTTTTTTTTTTTTTAATATATTTTTACTGATTTCAGACAAGAAAGGAGAAGGAGTGACATAGACAGAAGCATCAAAGAGAGAATTATTGATCAGCTGCCTCCTGCTTGTCCTCCTCTCCCCCACAAAACACCCAATGGGAAGCAAGCCACAACCCAAGCATGTGCCCCGACTGGAAATGGAACCATGTCCTCCCCGGTTCATAGGTCAATGCTCAATCACTGAACCATGCCAGTTGGGCTGAAAGTTGACATTATTAAAGACAGTTTTATAATTTAACCAGTAGTTATTAAACTTGAGCTTGCATCAGAATTTTCTAGAGGGTTTGCTAAAGCAGATTGCTGAGCCCTGTTCCCAGAGTTCCTATCCCAGTAGGTCTAGGACTAGCCTGAGAATGACATCTCTACAAGTTCCCAGGGGACACTGATGCAGCCTATTCAGGGACCACACTTTGAGAATCCCTGCTCTAAACTACATATAAAATTAAATAAACCAACAGAAAAATACCTATTAGAGTAAATGGAGGAGAAATAGAATAATAGCAAGTTAAAAGAAAAAGAAAACTAACCCTGAAGAAATAATGCTTAGGCGCTTTTGACCAAATGCAATACTGATGAACTCAGTATATCACAGTTGAAGAAAACAAATGTCCTTTTTCAAACTCCTTCTGCCATATTTTTCCAGACATCACATCATTTGTTTTATAGTTTGGTTCCCATTTGCTTAGTTTTTCATGGCTTTTGCCATCTCCAAGATTTCTCTGTCTCTTATGCCACTGACCTTCAGTTGATTCCTGGTACTTGTTTAGCCCTCTTTTTTCTCGATTCTTTGGAATTTCTTTTTCCTAGTGAGCATTCTTGCTGTTCTGAGTGGTATCAGTAAGTCGCTGACTTCCCTAGATTCTTTCTGTTGTTTTAATTTTACCTCTAATTAATTTCAACCTAACTAAAGACCAGGCTAACTGGAAAGTGAACATTCTAAATTAAAATCAAACAACCAAAGTATATAGATGGGATTGTCTCAGCTCAGAATGTGCCCTGTCTTATTTTTGTACAGTCAACAACGTCCACCAGACAGTGTGAAAGGATTACTTACCTGATTGGCTGAGCTGCTGGCCAGAGACAACAAATCCTGGCCAGCCTTCTACATGAAGCAGCAATGGATGAGGTTGGCTGGCACTACATAGAAGCAGCCCATCCAGGGATCTAAAATTGTGTAACTAAAAAAGAAGACACTGTAGCTGCTCCTGTTTTTTAAGAAGAAAAGAATTAACCAAATAATGAAGATGGAGGGAATTATGACTTTTTTTTAAGGGGGTGATTTTACAGGCCTGAAGGAATCCATTTGCTTATGCACATCAAAGCCCAATAATAAGGCACAAACAGGAGTTGGCAGCCAAGAAAGTAAGAATTTATGAAGGGCATGGCACCAGTCCCAGTAGCTCATGCCCAAAGACCTGGCTTCCAGAGCTTTCCTGGGTCAGGAGCTAAAACACAACTGAGGCCAAGATAGTATGTTTAACTTAACTGAAAACTCTGTCTCAAAAGTCAATAGACTCAGGACCTTGTTTCTGAAACTGGTTGTTGACCAGAACCTCACTATCCTAAGTGCTAGGTGAGGCCAATTTGAGTCAAAGGAAAAAATAAATAAAAGGCCAGATTAAAGAAAGTAAGGTTTCTGAATGGTTATAATAGGGAAAAAGAAACTATATAGAAGTTTGCACAATAAAAAAATAATGGATACCCCTGTCACCTGATTCAGAGAAAGGATTAGTGGGAAGAAGGATAGTAAATTAATGCAGCATAAATACTTCTAAATAAAACCCATCAGTAATTTTTAAAATTCAAATAGTAAAGTTTAAGTGTTAGAAAAGTTCTCCTGCCACTTGAAATTAATTTCCTAAAGAATATATTTGTAGACCATATAACCTTTTCAAAAACAATCAAATTTGTTTCTGAGAGATTTTAGGTATAGTGGGGGTTTTGTGTGTGTATGTGTGTGTGATGGTCAGTTTTATATGTCAATTTAGCTAGGTTATGGTTATTCAATCAAACACTAATTAGGCATGCTAAAGATATTTTGTGATTACAGTCTGCAATCTGTTGACTTTAAGGAAGCTAGATTATTTTCAGACTAGAGGCCCAGTGCACAATTTGTGCACTTGTGGGAGGGAGTGATCCCTCAGCCCAGCCTGTGCCCTCTGACAGTCCAGGAGCCCTCAGGGGATGTTCAACTGATGGCTTAGGCCTTCAGGGATCTGGCCTAAGCTAGCAGTCAGACATCGTTAGTGCTGCCATGGAGGCAGGAGAGGCTCCCACCACCACTGCTGAACTCACCAGCTCTGATCCCAGTTTCTGGCTGAGTGGTGCACCCCCTGTGGGATTGGGCTGAAAGTGGCTCTCTGACATCTCTCGAGGGGCCCCAGATTGCAAGAGGGTGCAGGCCAGGCCAAGGGACCCTACCAGTGCACGATCAGGGATAGGGAGAAATGTGGAAGACTTTAGACCCCAATCTGCCAGAACCCAGCAGCAAGCTAACCTATCAGTGAGAGCATATGCCCCCTGTGGTTAGTGCATATCATAGCGAGCAGTTGAGCAGCCTTAGCATATCATTAGCATATCACATTTTGATTGGTTGATCGGCCTACCAGTTGACCATACACTTAGCACATTAGACTTTTATTATATAGGATAATCAGGGTGGTCTCAACTAAATCAGCTGATAAACCTTAAGATTAGAACCCATTCTTCCTTGAAGAAAAAATGCTGCCTCTAAGAGTTTGGCCTGCTTTCCTTGATAGCTTGCCCTCTGGATTTCAGACTTGTTTAGCAAGTCCTCACAACCACATAAGCCAATGTCATGCAATAAATTTCTTAATGCATATCTCTTGCTGGATCTGTTTCTCTGATTCAATCCTGACTGAAACATTTCTTTGTATAACAGCTCATTACATCACATATCTACCTCCTGCTGATGTCCATAGGGAGCTACTCAGATATACATCAGTTTTCTACCACCTAATAAATAAATATGCCAGGAAAACATGACATGGTAACCATTAAAAGTTGGTAGAAATTTTTTGTTCAAAGTAATGGTCATAATCCAATTTTCCAATTAAGTGAGAAAATATTTTTTTTAATAGAGGAAAAGCATTAGGTACAACTCATAAGCCAGAAAAAGTAATTTTTTAAATTATATAATCTTTGGCATACATGGAGCCACAACTGAAGAAAATACTCCCTGTAAGAATGGAAGTGATTGCCAGGTGAATGGACAAGATCCTCAGCCACCATAAAATAAGAGTAATGTATGCTTGCTTGAGCAGCAAATACACTAAAATAAGAGTAACAATGATTGTAACTAACATTAGACCACTTACAATGTGTCAGGTACTATTGCAAATGCTTGATAAATAGTAGCTCAAACCTCACAACACGTCAATGAAGTAGATACTACAGATATGAAAACTGAGGCAAAAAATAATAAAGCTATTTGCCCCAACCCACTCTGACAGTAAGTGGAAGAACCAAAATTCAACCCAGTCTGGCTCTAGAACCTGTATTCTCAATTCCATGTTACGTTAGAGTCCTAGGCGTATAGACATTTAGAAACTACCATTGACTTCACTAAGCATGAAGAGTGACATGAAAAGAGAAACCTATTCTGAATCTCATTTCCATCTGGAGTAGATGGTGAGGTCATTGCTTCTGAGGCAGACAGTGCTGCAGATAGAGAAGGCCGATGCCAGATGATTCCATAAGAAAACAAGAAAATGCAATCCTTCTTTCTCACCTCCACAATGAACCAGTCATCCATTCTTCTCATAATACCATCCCACCATTAGACATGTCCACAGAGTTTCATCTCTATCACAATAAGCCTGGTCCAAGCCACAGACATGTCTTGTCTGAATGGCTGCAAAAATGTTCTAAAGAACTTTCCCTATATCCACCTGGCTCCTCCAATTTTTCCTCCACAATGAAGCTAGCGTGAGCCTTTAAAACACAAATTTAAATATACCATTCACCCACTTCATGGTCAACAAAAGCTTTCTATTGCTTTTGGATTATTCTCTGTGTTCTTAATGTCATTTGGCCCCTCCTGTTTCCCTAAACTCCTCTATGTTCACTATACTGTGAACAAAAGTCTCCTATTGGTCCCTCCAATTCACCAGGCATGCTGTAAGTTTTATAATCCTTATCACTACTGGTAATTAAGTAGACTATTGTGTAACTATTTGGTAAGACTTCTCGAGGAGCTTTTAATCTGTATAAAAGCAAGGACCAGGTCAGTTTATTTATCATCATATCTCCAATGACTAGCAGTATCAGACACAGAGCTATCCCTCAACAAATATTTGTTGGACAGATCAATTCTTTGCTACAATCATGAAGTTTACAGACATAGACATGTTTCTGTGCCACTGTCCTAAAAGGACAATATCAAAACATCAAATAATACAAACCTCCACTTACCTCTTTATCTGGAACTAAAAAGCTGAAGGAATAATATCTATCAGAACACAGCTCAACTTTAAATAAAAGACATTCTCCTGTGAGGATGACAAATAAAAATTACCAGACAATAGAAACATTTCAGTAGTGTCCAAGAAAGTGGGCAATTTTGGAAATCATAACAAGTAACTCAATTGTGCTGTGACAAATATTGTAGAGTTTGCAAAATGTAATTTATTCATGTTTTAAATTGTACTTGCAGGTATGAAAAAAGAATGATATGAGTTAGGAAAGATTGTCTTCAAATAAAAATTGAGAGAGATGAATTTTACTGGAGACAGTAAAGTGAAATTAATTAGATAGCAAAACAAGCAAATGAATTAGAAGACACATTTGACAAATTATCCCAGAATTCAATGGAAAATTACAATGAAAGATAATTACATTGAACAGAACACTGGCAATGTGAAGGGAACCTAGAATATCTAGTTTAAAGTACTTTCAGAGGACAGAAGGGCCAGAGGAGAAACAATAATTGAATAATATTGTTTTAGTTTGGAGGGAAAAAAAGAGATATGTGTTTACAGATAGAAAGAATCCATTTAGTACCCTTATAACTTTAATTATTAAAAAAAAGAGCTACAACTATATGGATGCTGAATAAACATTTAAACTTATGAGATAAAAAATGTGTCTCTTAGGGATGGCAAAAATAGATGAACTACAATGACATAATAAAAAAAAGGCAGAGTAATCAATAAAATGTCAGGTCTGTTTAGGTTTTATCAATATCATTGAGAAATTTAATACAAATATAAAAACCCTTAAAAGAAAATTTTATACCTTATAAAACTAATACTAAAAGTCTTGATTGCTAGTTCATGTTAGTTGAAACAAGTTGTGATGGGAGGGAAAAGAGAAACATACTTTGAACTCAGAAGAAGACATAGCTTAGTAGATAAAAGAAGCCTTGGAAGCCGAGGTTCAAATTCTGGGCCTGCCAATTACTAACTTTCTACTCTAAGGCTATGATGTAACTTCATGGGAGCTATATTCTCATCAGTATATGGAAATATTAATATCTACAGGGCTGCTGCAAATATTAAATCATATATGTAAGTTATTCAGCTTGCTAATTGAAAAATAGTAGGTACTTGAACTGCTATAAAATGCTAAATTTTTACTATGGAGAAAGAAATATGAGTTCAAAAATAACCACCAGAAGAATAGAAATGTCAAATAAAAATAGCAAATGGCAAATAAAAGCAAAATAGGAAAATCAAAGGGAAATAAGGAAATTCGTAAAAAAAAAAAAAAATCCAAAGGCTAAATAACATAAAATAAATACTCGTAGATGGATATAAAACCAAATTATTAGAAAAATAATGATAAATTATACATTTGTAGAGCTATAATTACAATAGATGATTTTATATACCTCTCAGTTCTTGACAGAGAAATTAATATAATAGTAAAATTAATACAAGGTATATACCAAACTTTGTATCTGTAGAGCATATAATTTACTTTTGAATGTTCAAAGAATATTTATGATAAAGTGATCAAATCCTAGGCTATTAATAAATTCTCATAATTTTCCCTTAAATGTTTAGAATTCATAGGGGCAAAAGAATAACCCAGGTAGGAAGCTGAACTGAGAAGCCCTAAGACCCTGAACTCAACACAACAGAGAAGTACAGAGTTAAGCTCTACAAATTTTTAGGTAAACAAAAAAAGAGAGAGATTTTTGTTGTATGTTGGTTCTCAAACAGAATCCTAGCTTTTATGATGAATCAACTCTTGCATGGGTGACAATTAGCCCTCAAGATGAACACCAGTGTTTGTGATCTATTTCATACATTAAGGCTTATTCTATTTTTTAAAATATATTTTTTATTGATTTCAGAATGGAAAAGAGAGAGAGAGATAGAAACATCAATGATGAGGGAGAATCATTGATTGGCTGCCTCCTCCATGCCTCCTTCTTGGGACTGAGCCTGCAACTTGGGCATATCCCCTGACCAGAAATGGAACCTTGACCTCCTGGTTCATAGGTCAACATTCAACAACTGAACCATGTCTGCCAGGCAATTAAGGCTCATATTTTTACTTTGAGTTGTCCTCCAGTTATTGCACCTCCTAAAGCATCTTGGGAGAAAACTCCAGCAGACACTGCTATTTTATTTGTCTATCAAGGGGTGTCTAATCAGAGCAGTGACTGTCCAACCACTACCAGATTAATGAGAAATCTGCAATTAGGTTGTCCCACCTTCAAAATGTAAAAAGGAATGACCTACATAAAAATCCTTAACGATACTTTTGTAAGTATGATGGCTCACCTCTCATATCAAATTAATAGACCTTGCATATGAATTCAAATATACTTAGAAGTGACTTGCCTTTTAAAGGGGAGGATTTTTATCAGATGCTCTCTGAGGATGAGTTATTCTGAAGAAAATTATACACTCCCATATAGAACACATTATATTTATTCTGTTCCACACACCTCATTATTCCTTGCATGGCCTCTTTTTTTTTTACATGTGCCTCACTGTCCTTCAAGGATTCTGATTTATTCTATATAACTTCTTAACTTCTCCAATCTTGCCAACCTCTCTTCCCTTTCATCTTTCTGTTCTCTTAATTTAACTTCAATTTAACACTTGTTTATGTATATAAAAGGCTAAGTTACTCTTACAACCAGTCAACCTGTGACTATGACGTGCATTGACCTCCAGGGGGCAGATGCCCAATGCAGGAGCTGCCCCCTGGTCGTTATTGCACTCCCATGGCCAACCTCCCGCAGCAGAACAGCCTCCCGGGGCCCTTAACCCCAGCCCCAATTGATCCTATCAGGATTGGGCAAGATGGGTTCTGATCGCTCGCCAGGGACCCCACCTGTGCACGAATTCATGCACTGGGCTTCTAGTTTCTTATAAAAAGACCATATCTTACTTTATTACTAAGCTTTATGGAAGCCAGAGTGATGCTAGAGGTACAAATGTAAAGAATTTAATTGAACTTTAGTTAATATTTTCCTGAATCCATATTTAAAATGTTTTTTTCCACTTTCTAATTATGGTTCTTTTCAAGATACTTTAGGACTATGATTTTACTGTAGTGATTGTATTACATATTGTTACCAGATTTCTGCTGTAATAATCATCAATTTTCAAATTTTTTACAATAAAAATATTTTTAACTATACCATATTAACGAATAAGTTTATGCCAAAAAAAGGAGCACAATTTTTCTTTGAAGCTGAAAAACTGAGGATTAATTAACTTTAAAGATCATCTAATTTTGGCATTAGCATATACATTCATTTTTTGGAAATACTTTTTCAATAATTAGAAAACCCCATAAAACATAAGGATCTAACAAGTATAGCTGTGGAATTCATAATTTAATGCTTAAAGTAAATGCAATTCTAAAGGCTTCAATATTAGAGCGATTTGCATCAAATCAACAGAGCAATACAAAGGCAAAATGCAATTTGCAAAATAGTAATTACAAATAAATAAACTTGAACAACCCCTCATTTGAAGAATTACAATAAAATCTATTTAAACAATACCATTCTTGTCAAACTGACTTTGAGGAAAGGCTATAACAGAAAAATAGTCATTTTGACTAAAATAAAACTGGTGTCTTACAAAAGAAATTCATTCTTTTGGGCCATATTTGCAGGGGGAGGGAGTCATACATTATTTGTTTTCCTTATCCTAGTGCCTTTGTTCCTTTTAGTTTCTTACCATAGAGGATAGCAAAAAGTAAATAAAACAGCAATCAGTTTTAAAAACAACCTGAAAATATTAGCATATTTGGTTACACAGCAACAAGGCTGTGATATTTCAAAATATTTTTGCTTTACCAAGAACTCCAGAAATTCATAGCATACCTGAATACAGGGAGATTCTAGCACTATTTTCTCCCACACCTACCCACAAATAAAGTTCTTCATTCTGATCTTGTATTTGACACTGTCTTCCAAGAGAAGTTAGGCAATGCCTTCTCTGTCTAATAGAACCAAGTACTGAAAAAATGGGAATAACAATATTAAAGTTTGATTTCTTTGTTGCATCAGTACATGAGCTTTTCTTTTAAGCTCTTCTAAAATGAAGTCAGAGTTTTAAAAAAATTTCAACACTTTGTCCTACTTTCAATGACTTCTTCTATTTCCTTAGACCATGTTATTACATGACTAGAGGCCTGATGCATGAATTCATGCACAGGTGGGGTCCCTCTATATGGCTGGAGATCAGGGTCAATGGTTGGGAGGGAGTGTGGCTGTGGGAACACATTGACCACCAAGGGTCAGCTCCTGTATTGAGCATCTGCCCCCTGATGGTCAGTGTGTGTCATAGCAACCAGTTGACCAGTCATTCGATTTTTGGTCACTTAGGCTTTTATATATGTAGATTACTTTACTAGTATATGTGGTTATCTGAATATTCCACAATCCCTTTCTTGAAAGTTTGATTCTGTTATTTTGTTGCTTCGGCTGACTGGTTTATGATGGATTATTTTTAATATATTTTGTGATTTCAAACACTTATCTGAAGGAATTCTTTGAAGTCTTGGTTTAGAGTATTTTCCTCCAGAGAAGTATGTTTCCTTCTGCCAGGTACCACAAGGTACAACCAATCCATTACCACTTTATTTTTTTTTTTTGAAGGTAGTATTTATTTATTTATTTATTTATTTATTTTTAATTAAATCTTTATTATTCAGATTATTACATTTGTTTCTCTTTTTTCCCCTCCATAGCACTCCTCCACCCAGCTCCCACCCTCCCTCTGCCCTTAGCTCCCTCCCATTGATCTCATCCATAGGTGTATGATTTTTGTCCAGTCTCTCCCTGTACACCCTTCACCCCTTTCCCCCTAAGAATTAACAGTCCACTC
>PVJN01065460.1:0-10257 GCA_004026805.1 Lasiurus borealis | reverse complement strand
GATAGGCCAACTACAGTTCTCCACCCCCTGACTCCCTGTATAAAACCGTCATGTAACAAAGGTTCAGGGCTCTCAGCCTCTGCTCTGTTTTCGGAGTATGTTGTGAGCCCCAGCATGCTGGTCTGAATAAACCCCTTTGTTTTTGCATGAGATCGTCTCTTGGTGCTCTGTAAGTGCGGCTTGCGTTCCGGGCTTAACACTACCAGCAGTGTCTAAGGGTGTCAACTTTTTATCCTTTCTTTTTATTTTATTTTGATAATTTGAGAGAGAGAGAGAGAGATCATCTATTTGTTGTTCCACTTATTGTGTGTATTTATAGGTTGATTCTTGTCTGTGCCCTGACCTTCGGGGGTCACTGAAGGAATCATCACTAGACGCCCGTGCCCCTTCCACAAAGGTTCAGTGGCCAGACAGTGTGACAGCCCCAGGCTTCACCCCCAGAAGCCCAGGGAGCAGGGCCAGAGTGGTTTCTGTGATGAGTTAGGAGTCCCTCCACCACCCCCTCCACCCCCATCCCCAACTCCCATCCAGAGGAGGCTTGGCTGTGTGGCAGGGCTTTGCCAGCTGTTTCCCTGGTCCAGAGGAGAGAGGAGGTAAGACGGTGCCAATGGAAGTGCTCTCTAAAGAATCCTGGGAGAGAATGGGCGGGGGTCTGGAGTTGACCAATCAGCGTGGGGGAGGCCAGGGATGGGAATCAGAGGGAGGCAGGCTTCTGTCCCCTACCTGAGGGGTCATGGCACTGGTCAGCAGCGTAAAAGGAAAGCGGTTTGGGAGAATGCGGTCAGCTTAGCTTGGGTCGTAGAAAGTTTGAACTGGGTTTGGAAGTCCACAAGGAGACATTGAATGCATGGTTGTATTAGACTGTTACATGGAATGCATGGTTGTATGAGACTGTTACGTTGAATGCATGGTTGTATTAGACTGTTACATTGATTGCATAGTTGTATTAGACTGTTAGTATAAAAATGGGTAATATTTGGCACATTCTTATTCTGGAAGTTACTCATTATATCTGAAATCCAAATCAACCGAGTGCCCTATATTTTTGTTTGCTAAAACTGCAACCCTATTTTGGAATCTCCGTTGCAGGGAGATTCCAGGCACTCCACCTGCGTAGCAGAACGCTTGGGCAGGGTGCACGGGGCTGGGTTGTGACAAATGTGAGTTAACAGCCAGATGAAACTGCTGGCTGTGGAGAAGCGTGCTACCTCCTTCGCATTGAACAGCATTCCTGCACAGTCCGCTCAGCAGCTCGGCACGCAGGATCCACAGCAGGTGGCGCCGAGATTATTAAAGCGAGCGGAGGGTGCGCATGGGTGCCCAGCTCAGAGCCCGGGCCTCGCTCTCTAAGTTGTGGTTGGCACGGGACTGTGGGACTTGGCAGAGGAGAAGGAAAGTGGGCAAATCTACGGAGGACAGGGCTTTAGCGGGTTCGTGATGATGATGGTGGGATCGTCCCGTTCTGCCAACACCCACTGGGCTGCGTCTGCCAGTCATGACCATTACCCCCAGCTGGGATTGGAACCACGCAGCCCTGTCATCCTAGCAAAAGATGTGACAAATTCGAGTCCAGATATGGGGGGCATGATTGATGAAGAGGTGGGTGTCAGCCCCGTGGGCAGGAAGCTTTCTGCTAAGCAGGTGGAGTGCCTGGAATTTCTTCCCAACGGGGATTCAAAATAGGGTTGCAGTTTTAGCAAATAAAAATATAGGGCACTCAGTCGATTTGGATTTCAGATATAATGAGTAACTTCTAGTGGAAGTATGTGCCAAATACTACCTATTTTTATACTAAAAATCTTCACTGTGTATCTGGACTTCGTATTTAACGGGGCTTTCTGCCTTTTCTCTGGCAACTCTCAATAGAAACGGACAGTCACAGAAATGCTGGGAGAAAGCAGGGTGAGTCTCCCTTGCTCTAGGGTTCATTGATTTTGCTCATTTCTTGAAGGAGAACGCTCAGGCAGGTAAAGGCTAAACAGATAGTTCAAAGTCCTATGCGTAGTGAGCAAAAGAACGACACTTGTTACTTAGAGTTGATTGTCACAAGAACCTGTGATCGCCACCTAGTGTGCTAGGAGACTGTGGTATTCTGGACATAGAGGTGTGGGTGAAGGTGCCTCTCGTACTCAAGAAATGGGTGGTCTTGTGGACAACAGCTGCCCACATTAATAATAGGAACATAGCACTGCTGCTGGTGTAGCTCAGTGGTTGAGCGCTGAGCCAGGAACCAGGAGGTCACAGTTCGATTCCCGGTCAGGGCACATGCCCGGGTTGCAGGCTTGATCCCCAGTAAGGGGGCATGTAGGAGGCAGCTGATCTATGATTCTCTCACATCATTAATGTTTCTCTCTCTCTCTCTCTCTTTCTCTCCCTCTCCTTCTCCCTCTCTCCCCTCTCTCCTTTCCTCTCTGAAATCAATGAAGATATTGTTTACGTTACCACTCATAGGAACGTGGACCCTACAAGCTATTCTAAGGCGGGAGCTCCCATCTTCCCCTGCGTGACCGTGGCCTTTATGGCTCAGAAAACAGCAACCCTGGGGTTTGGGTTGTGGGCCTCATTCCAGAGGGTCGGCCCCTGCCTGGGGGACGCGTGTCGTGTAACCTTCCCGTCCTCTTTCTTGCCGGTCACTTTCTGAGCCCTGAAGGAGCCACGACCCAGAGTTGTTATTCTGTTGGGCATTGCCGCCACAGGACGTGGGGTGATGTGATGGTGAACTTGGAAGAGCCAGGACGCGTTGAGGTTTCACCTCCTCCGCCCTCCGCTCCCCGGTGTCCCCAGGGAGGCTGGCTGCAGAGGGCAGTTCTGTGCTGCTGCTCCCAGGCCAGGGGGAGGGGGTGGGATAGAGTCACCAGGGGGCGGGCATGTGCCTCATCCCTCGGTTTTGTGTTAGTAGCCAGACCACGCGATGAACCGACCTTTCCCCCCACCTCCTCCCAGCAGCGATGAAATGACCTCTGACCGCTGTTCAGAATCTGAGGAGATTGCTCTTCCACTTCAGGGCCTCCTGCTCCCTCACACCTGTGTTACTTTTACACATTTTAAATGTTATCTTGATCCTTTTGTTTGTTTGTTTTTAAAGAAGATGTCCTATTTTGTACAAAAACTGTTAGGGTACGAGATTCCTCTCTTATTTCATGGAGCCTTGTTTGCGCGCGTGAGAGGCTTTGCACGCGTGGTGGCGTCCGGGAGAAATCCCGCAGGGATCGGTACCCCTAGAAGCAGGACCTTTATTTCCCCTCAAGGGAGGGAAGACAAGTGGGATTCGACCGGAATCAGCCCAACGCATCCGGGGGTCCCGGAGTCCGAGGGCCCACGACGCGCCCGGTCGCCTCCTCCTACGGAGACTTGGACTTGGGAGCCGGCGTGGCATAGGGGAACAGGATCCACCACCTCCGGCAGCACTTCTGCTCGTCGTTACACACCCCGATGGTGTCATCCGTGGAGGTGCAGCCCCCTAGTTTGCAGATGCCTCTCAGATACACACACTGCTTTCTGCCTGGGACGATGCCGGCCCGGGCTGCGCGGGGAGAGATCGACAAAGCCACTGAGTCACCATCCCCTTCTGGTCCTGTGCAGAGAGCCGTCCCTGGACAGAAAACTGGCTATGGGGTGAAAGGTCAGACTCTTAGGCCAAAAGAGCGCCTTTGGCAGTGAGGGGGTGGGGTGGGGGGGGGAGCTTGCGCCAGAGACTGAGGGACCAAACTCATGTGGAGAGGGCAATCCACGGACTTCTGGAAGCTTGGAGAGAGTGGTCCTCTGCTGGGAAGCACGCTCTGACACGTGTGGGGGGGCAGTGTGTGGTCACCGTGACAGGGGAGGTGTCTGTGGTAGGTAGTGGGGAAAGCACAGGGTTGTTCAACTTCCTGCCCCTTGAGTTTTCCTGGAACAACATTCTCACCTCCTTCTGCAGACAGTCTAGGAGTCCTTCCGTTTCCACCTTACCCAGTTCCCCCTTTCGGGACTAGGCAAGGAACACGTTATCTATGTGGCTCCACACCCCTGAAGTGTAGATACACAGAGAGGATTTCTCTCAAAGTGGAAAAGCAGTATTCCTTAAATACAGTGGTACCTCGAGATACGAGTGCCCTAACATGCGAGATTTTTGAGATAGGAGCCGTCGAACCAGCAATTTTTGCTTTGAAATACCAGCAACATTTGAGATAGGAGTCATCGTGCGGATCGGCCGGCTGCACACGACCTACCAGTTTACCATGACTTGAGCGTCTCATAGTTTCCCACGCCTCAAGGTTACAGAACGAAACTTGTATCTCGAGGTACCACTGTACATCCCTATGTCTTCTTCATTCATTTGGCCACAGAGAGACAGGACTGTGTGCTCTAACACCATCGTTCCTTTTCATCTCAGGACCTGGGTCTCCTGCCATCCTTATTCTCCGGTGACACTAGACCCTTGGTGTAACTGGTTTGGGAAAGAGTGAACTGGGCTGATCTTGACTGTCGTGGAAGAAAGGGGACCTCATGGCTTCAAAGGCCTCTGAAGGCCTCAGTCACCGTGGAGAGGAGGCTCCCTCTGCTCCAGGTAACCCCCCCCCATCTCTTCTCTTCCTGTGATAAGGACACTAGATGTGAGGTCTATCCTCTTCCATGATGGAGCACACAGTTCAGTAGTGTCCCATCCAGATCTGCGTGGGCCAGCAGGTCTCTGGAACTTCCTCATCTCGTGTCCATTAAACTCTGCACCCACTGAGCAGAAGCTTCCACCCCCTCCAGACCTGGAAACCACTGTGCCACTCCCTGGTTCTCTGAGTCTGACTATTTTAGACCCCTCCTGGCAGTGTCATCCTGCAGTAGGTGTCTTTCTGTGACTGGCTTAGCTCACTTAGCATCATGTCCCCCTGATTCCCAGTGTCCGGCACCCTGTCCATCAGCCTCGTGTCCATTATTACTGGCCTCAGTGGCTTCTGCCTGTGAATTCCCGGCCCTTCACACCTTCAGTGAGGCACTCGCCGTACCACCTTTGCTGATCCCGTCTGTGCCTTAGGGCTGTACTTTCATGAGGTTCGGATCTGGGTGCCCAAGTAGAAACTTCCTTTGGGAGAAGAGAGAAGGGGCCGCATCCAATGAGAGGTGGGGACACAGGGGCAGCAGAGGGTTGGGACGGTACACGCTTTCAATCCAGACGTGATGCTGACCCAGAGAACCCATGCAGAGTTGGAGCAGGCTTATTGACCCTTAGGTCACGGGAATTACCAGATGGCAAAGGTAGGAATGTTGACTTCCTAAGCCCGCATGATTGTTCTTAGACCCTTTCTCTCTTTTTACTTGTTTGGTGATGGTTTCTCAGACCCCGTTCAACTTGTTGACCTCAAAAGATGATTATGTCAAGACTAGCAAAGAAGGAGGTTACTATAGACTTGAAAGAACTCCTGTGGTGAAGGCAGGGAGAGAGACTGAAAAGAGAGTGGAAGTCATGAAACAAAGGGCGAGACCATCAAGGACACCCTCCTGTCAGGCTCGTGGGCTTCCCGGAATCTGCCGATGGTTGTGCTTTGTGTGTGTTACCCACCCACAGGATACAGTCTGACTGCCTTGCACTCCTTGTCCGTTAACTGCCCACCTTCCCCCAATCAGCATTGGTGCCATGCATCTCTTTCTCGGGCATCATCTCGTAAGAGCTCTGGCACATTTCCTCATGGGAATGCGTGTTCATGAGAAGGTCATCTTCAGTCCCAGAGTTCGAGACTTCCTTCTGCATCAGGGATGTGACATTGGCCTCCTTCTCTCAAAGGGTTCGTGAACACACCCTTAGATTCAGTTCTTCACTCCAAAGGCATGCTGCAAGGAAGTCTTCTCTAACCTTGAATACAGACAATGGCCGTGTGCCATCCTCCGTTCCTTTTCGTGGACTCATTCAAATCTACAGTTCCCTGCTTATCCGTGTGATCATTTGACTAACATCTGTCTCCTGTATCATGAAAGTCACTTCATTTGGTTTCCCCTTGGGTCCCAGGGTCTAACACAGTCTTTGTTAAATAACAGGGGCTCAATACATGTTTCTTGCTGTTGAATGCAGTTCCTCTGACCCTCTCCACATTTTTTATCTTATTCCTTCTTAAAACCTCTTGGCTTCAGCCTAGTTTTGACAGTCTGGTTCCTGCTCTTGGATGGATTATTCTATTTGTGGGTATATAGTCTGGTGATGACTGTCAGCTTTTCTCAATCTGAGACCTAGATTTCCTAGAATCCTATTTTCCCATCAGTTATTTCTGGCCTTTGCTCTAGAATAGTGGTCGGCAAACTGCAGCTCACGAACCACATGCGGCTCATGATCCATGGTTTGCTGCTCTGTTGACTAATGAGTTTGCTCCAGAACCACCTTTTCAACTCAGTTTTCTTCCCATCCTGGGAATGGACCACTGCCATATCTCTTTTTCTACCACAAGGATGGGTCTTGGCTAGCCCTTTTCTTTTTCCAATCTATCCTTCCTTAACCTTAAAAAACAAAAGAGCAGGTTCATAACATGGGCTGTGATTTTGGATAAAGACAATAATTTAAGCTGAGATGAGTTTAGCTTAGGTAGTGGGGGACAAGTGGAGACAAAAATATTCGCTCATCAGCCATGCTGACATATGTATCTTGGGCAAATGCTTTCAGCTATCTAAAAATTGATAGCCCTTTATCTGATTTTCAGAAACATAGATCAGGAAAATCTAAAGACAAGCATAAAACAGCCTAATAATAATAATAATAATAATAATAATAATAATAATAATAATAACAACAACAACATGAAGCCGACTTAAACACTGAGGGAATGGAATTTTGGAGGAATGTGAAACAAGATATCTTTGTGTCTTCTAAAAGAGAAAACTTGAAAATCTCCTTAGATTCCTCCACATCTCCTTAGGGGACTGGGGAAAGGGCCTGACAGAAATTGGGGTTACCATTTTATGGGCATACCCACGCCTGTAGTTAATGAAACAACACTGATCCACGTTAAAGACACTTAATTCTAGCCTCAGTATGTGCTGCCACCTATATGACATGCATAAAGTCATATTCTCTGTGTGTACAAGATCTCTTTTATCTGTAAAATTAAAGGATTCATCATTAAATTGTTTTCTAGCTTTAAGCCATTAACATCACCTAATTTTGCATTAGGTGTCACTGCAAGTGTGTCTTTCCACAACAGTGTCTTCTTGAGATAGAATTGAAACCCAAAGGAGAAACATATGAACACCAGGAGGAGAAAATTATATGTCTGGTAGATCCCAGTATATCCATGGAGTAGGCAATGATCAGACAAATGAGCATCTTTGATTTCATTTACGTTGATCTTAGAGATGAACCAAGGAAGGGAAGAGTTATCCAGACTCTGTCTATGATCAGGGGCCACAGACATTATTTTGAAGGATGGGATCATCCTGTCACTAAAAGCAGAGAAAAGGATTTTGTCAGTTCTTACAGAAATCTGGTTGAAGGTGAGCACATTTCCTTTCCTTTTGAGTTCTACAGGTCAATAGTCAAACTTCTGAACCATGGATCCTAAAGATGGAACTCGGATTCTCAACGTTCTTCTTTCAGATTTTGTATTTTGCTTAAAATTTGGCCACTGAAGCTTTATCCCTCTGTTGATGCTTTTTCCAAATTCTGCCGCTCCCTATTTATTTATAACTTGACACAATCCTCTCTTGTTCAGCTCTGCCTTAGGCATCTAACTTCTACCCTTCACAAATATTCCTCACCAACAGACTTTACATCTTCCATTCACTCAGCCAATAGCTGCTATTTTCACTCTCCTTTTGAGGGATGGTGGCCCTGGTCAGAGCTTTTTGATTTGTATGCTAATTCTTAAGTCACATGCCCAAGCTTCTTTACCTCTCTCTCTACTTGGGCCACATTTTATCATCATGGAGCTCTTGGGTCTTGTTTTCTGTTGATGGAAATCTTTGCCCTCATCCGTTCAAGGGAGATGAGCATGCTGCAATTCTGAATTCCTAAAGGCTGTGCATTAGAGTCTGAGTGAACATGGCCACGGGAAAACTGAGCATACTAGGAGGCCTTCTGAGAAACCAAGCTCTCTGATTATTCACCATCTTACCTTTAGGTATTATAGTCACAAAGAAGAGGAGCACAGGAAGCAGGGGAGGGAGCCTCATGGTGGAATGCCCAGTAGAGAGGTGAGTGACCAGGAGTAACGGAACACAGGGCCTTTTATTAATTTTTGGAGAACTGACATTCCTCTTGGTCAGTGAAGCTTAACAAGTAAGAAAATCAAACAGCTTCTGTTGGAATGTCTCCAAAATGTGGAATCTTTAAACTTGGTGACAAATTAACCTAATTACCGGAAACCAGATGGCCAACCCTTCACTTTTTTCAATGGACACTCCCAATTCTTCAGAAGCCGGTGCCTTTGGCCAGCCCTTTGAAGGAGACCAGGAGGTAGGCTTGTTAGTGTAAAGTCTTTTTACCAAAAGTCTTCTGGCTTGAAAGGGGGCTCTTCCACAACACACTTTTTTCCACAATAGGGATAAGAGATTGCCAAAGGATTTTTTTTTTAAGCAAAGTGAACGTTTAAATTATTTCTTAAAAGTTAGGATAGTGTCACATATGTACAATGTTTTTAATAGCATCTGAAAGGTAAAGATACTTAGTTCACATAGAAAACTAACATTTTCTTGCCTTTTATCAATTCTTTGTGTAACTGCCCCACATGGCAAGGATGGTGAGATTGGGTGAGTTAAAATATCAGAAATACAGAGCACAATATTTCCTCAATAGCCATCTGTTGTCAAGACTGTATGTCTAGTCAACTGTAATTGAAAAATCGATTTTAAAAAAAAAAAAGAGGGGCTGTAGGTCTCCAACTTAAAGAGACTCCTTATCCTCTCAACCTTCTCCAACATATTGGAACAAGGTATTAAAAGCTTAAGAAATGCCTTTGGCCAAGGATTGATTGACCTAAAATCAAGTCATCAATGCTAATTTTCCTACTCATCAATGGTTTAATGACACATTCATATATATTCTTTTTGTTGTTGTTTATAAACTTTCTTATGCAATATCAGCTTTTTTGGAAAATTGTATATAGTTTTGTGTCTTCTATTTTGATGACTTTTCATCATTTTGGTGTGTGTTAACTAATTTTTCCTTTGATCTGTTTAGGGGAGTATTGCTTAATTTTACATGCTCCTAAGTTTTCCAATTTTCTTTCTGTTGTTGATTTCTAGTGTCATTCCATTGTGGTCGAAGAAAATACTTGATATAACTGTAATCCTCTTACATTTGCTAAGACTTTCCCTCCCCACCCCCACTGTGGCTTAAAATATGATTTCTACTAGAAAATGTTCCATGTGTACTTGAGAAGAATGTATACTCTGTTGTTGTTGTTTTTTTAAATATATTTCATTGCTTGTTTACAGAGGGATAGAGAGTTAAAAACTCGATGAGAGAGAGACATTGATCAGCTGCCTCCTTCATGCCCCCTACTGGAGATGTGCCTGCAACCAAGGTACATGCCCTTGACTGGAATTGAACCTTTCAGTCTGCAGGCCGACGCTCTATCCACTGAGCCAAACCGGTTTTGGCAGATAATGACTTTCTTTGTCTTTTTGTACAACTTTTAGTTTGAAGTCTATTTTGTCTGATATAAAGAATAGCTAACCTTGTTTATTTTTGGTTACCATTTTCTTGAAGTATCTTTTTCCATTCCTTCACTACAAAGCCTATGTGTATCTTTAAAACTGAAATGAGTCTTTTGTAGACAGAATATTGCTGGACCTTATCTTTTAAATTCATAGAGCCATTCAGTGTATTTGATTGCAGAATTTAATCCATTTATGCTAACACTAGAGGCTGGCTGGTGATCAGGGCCAATCTTCGGGGTGATCAGTGGGGGCAATAGGAGGGCACCCACCTTGGCCAGCCTGATGCCACCTGCTTGCTGGCCCCACCCCTAGCTGCCACAGGTTGCCTCCCTCTACAGGATGATCAGCAGGGCGATTGGGGTGGGGTTGGGGGCTTCTGGTACCTGCCTTTGCTGGCCTGGGGCATGTTGGCTGGGGGCAGCACCTGCATTGAACGTTTGCCCCCTGGTGGTCAGTGTATGTCATAGCAACCAGTTATTCCACCATTAGTCGATTTGCATATTAGGCTTTTATTATATAGGATAAGTAAGAACTTACTATTGCTATTTTGTTAAATTTCTGACGACTTTGAAGTCCATTATTTCTTGCTTATTATCTTGCTGTCTTTTATAAGTGGTTGAGCATCAGCCTATGAATCAAGAT
>PVJN01065459.1:0-10254 GCA_004026805.1 Lasiurus borealis | reverse complement strand
GGGCAGAATACTATTGTTAATAAAATAAACATGGTTTCTTATAGATTTTGTGACCTTACTAATCGCAATTAAGTAAATGACTTTTAAAATTATTATTTTATATTCCTGGCCTTTTCAGAGGAATTTCTTTATATATTTAATTAAAAAGTAGTTAAAGCACTTGTCATTGTTTCAAACAGTGAGCTTTTTCCCCTTATCTCACATGCTGGCTTGTTATACAGATCATATTTTTTAACTAAGGTGATTTCAGAGGTATTAAGAGATCTCCTTTTCATGAACTGAATTTTCTTGTGTGTGGCAGAAGGGCTCTAATATTGCTGAGCTGATTGCCTTTTATTTTTACTTACTTAATAGCTGTTTGAATTTGAAAGTGATTTATGGAGCTTGTTGGTATGTAGGCATATGTCAAATTCACAGTTCAGTATGGCTTTGTATTCCCTAGCTCTCCATCTCATGTCCTTTAATGCTGTGTTGTTTCCTCCTGGCACCAAGGTGGATGGCTTGGGAAACAAAGCTCAGGCTGGATTACTCAGCACCTCAGCCTGTCAAAGTATAACCGCATGCAACAGTCCCATTTATCTTAGTGTTATTTCTGTGATTTATTTACCAAGTATTTACCATATAATACTGTTTTTAAATCTACTTGTTTTACATTATATTTAAACAGAAATCAATCTTTAACTTGTCACATTTAAAATTTTTCTTTTTCAGTGTACCATAAATGTTATCTATGTTTTGTAACGCAAGCTTTTCCTTTCTCATAGGATGCAGCTTTCAACAGCACTTAGAAAAAACCTGGAGGAAAGTAGTAACATTCAGACTAGGTACTTATTTTTTCCCCTGTATTTGGTAAGGATGAGACTAGGAAGGGGTATCTGCATAATGAGTTTGGTTTCTTGATTATTTAAAATTAATTTTAGAGAGAAAAGAAGGGAGAGAGAAAGAAATATTGGTTGGTTGCCTCCCATATGCACCCTAATCTAGAATCAAACACTTAGACTTTTCAGTCTATTAGTCAGTGCTCAAACCAACGGAACCACACCAGCCTGGGCTTGTGATTTTTTTAAGAAATTAATTATCACTGCCAGCCACTTTTATCTGGGGAATAAGAAAAGTAATGGAATTTTTGTGGACCTTCCTCACTCAGCATTACAACTTTTACAGTCCTGCTGACATCTGTTTGTAATGCAATGCTAAGAAGCAATTTAGGTTTTAACCAAATTATTTTGAAGGAAGCTTTGAAAGTTAATTTTGTGCACTATTTACCGAAAACCAAGAAAAATGCTATCTCATTTAATCCAATAACAACTCAATGGTAGATGGAAAGTATACTCTTTATTTTTTCATTGGCAGAAATGAGCTTATATATGTTAATTTGCCAAGGAATATATAGTAAAGACTCTGGCAGTCAAGGTACTCTATAATCTGGTCTAAAAATCTTGCCATAGGAACTTTACCTGTGATCTTATATCTCAAAGGTCTAAAATTCTTTTCTTTTTTTTTAAATATATTTTATTGATTTTTTTACAGAAAGGAAGGGAGAGGGATAGAGACTTAGAAACATCGATGAGAGAGACATCGATCAGCCGCCTCCTACACGCCCCCCATTGGGGATGCACCTACAACCAAGGTACATGCCCCTGACCGGAATCGAACCTGGGACCCCTCAGTCCACAGGCTGACGCTCTATCCACTGAGCCAAACCGGTTTCGGCTAAAATTCTTTGATGTAAAATCCCCTCCCATGAGAGTAGAGAAATACTAAGATGGATCTGGGCACTTTCCTATCGTAGTTCACACTCATACACATTTTAAGCATATTCCATTTAAATCCAGGGTCACATAGATCCTAAAATCTGAATTTGAGCTCATTAACTATTGCTACCCCATAAATGAGCTTAAAACATTCATTGGATGTGAAGAGAGCAGAGCGCCTGAAGAATGGCTCCTCTGTGAATAACACATCCAACAGTAACTTGGGCTTACTCCTCACGGTTGGCAGGATGCTATGACCTTCCTGTGACGTTATGCCCTACATATATTAAATTATGGACGAGTCACAAGGATTCTTGTGTTTTCCTATTACACAATGTTTTGCAAAGTATCCTACTTTAAAAAGATATTAGCTTGTAAGGACATGTAATAAGTAACTTCAAAATGTAATGGGTATTAAATTTTTTTAAATATATTTTTTATTGATTTTTTACAGAGAGGAAGGGAGAGGGATAGAAAGTTAGAAACATCAATGAGAGAGAGACATCGATCAGCCGTCTCCTGCATGCCCCACACTGGGGATGAGCCCAAAACCAAGGTACATGCCCTTGACCGGAATCGAACCTGGGACCTTTCAGTCCGCAGGCCAAGGCTCTATCCACTGAGCCAAACCGGTTTCGGCAAGTATTGTGTTTTATTCTATTTTACATTCCTAGTGGCTGGCACAGTTCTTGGTATGTTGTAAGAACTCAGAAATATTTGTTGAAGAAATGAGGATAAAAAGCAGCTTATTCAGTGAACTATTCTATATGATACTATAGTGGTGGAGTCATGTCATTGTACATTTGTCAAACCCATAAAATGTACAACATTCCCTCCCACTGTCTCTATATAAATCAATGGAAAAAAATATCCTCAGGTGGGGATTAACAAAAAATAAAATAGTGTTTTTTTGTTTTGTTTTGTTTTACAAAAAGCAACTTATTAGCAAGTTTTTAGAATTTTTTTCCAAAATGACATTTTTAAAAATGTTCTTACATGCTTAAATTTGACATTTTTTATTGTCTGTAACCAAAAGTTATCTAAGGAAATGTATCTTTACTTTAAAAGAATTTTTTAAATATTGTTATTGATTTCAGAGAGTAAATAAAGGGGGAGAAACATCATTGATGAGAGAATCCATTGGTCAGCTGCTTCCTGCACCCCTCCCCCCTATTGGGTATCAAGCCTGCATCCTGTGCCCTTGGCCGGAATCAAACCTGGGACCCTTCAGTCTGTAGGCCAAATCTCTATCCACTGGGTCAAACCAGTTAGGGCTGCATCTCTACTTTTAAACAAAAATTTAGTTTATATCAAGTGATGACTTTCTATTGAAATGTATTAATGAAAGTAAATATATACTACTTGATTCCTTCATCAATGAGATTTATTTTAACTAAGGTTAATCTATTTTTTATTCCTTTTCAGTGAGCTCATGGACAACATGAATCACATATCAAATCTAAATAAAATAATAATGAAATTCCAGCAGGTAACTTTAGGCTCCTAATGCATTCTCATGAATTCAGTAACACTTTCTTGCTGGTAACTATATTATGTATGATTATATAGAATAGCCCAAAGGGACTGATATGGTTGGAATTCGCTGTCCTTAAGTTTTCCCTCTCTTTTTCATAACTGTTATTTTTCACTAATATTGCTAAGTATTTACAATTTAACACATTAAGCAGGAGTCCTGTCACTCACCGGTGACTAACACTATACTTTCCTTCTGAAAAAAAAAACAAAAAACACAAAATAAGCTGGGCGTTTAACGTGTTAAGCTTCTGTCTCCTCTCTTGATGTGTGGAAATGAAAGAATTAGTAACTGGAGTTTTAGAAAACATGAACTAAAATAAAATTCACTGATGTAACTGTTACAGTTTTGTTCTTAAGTAATGTCCTTTAATTTTTTTTTTTTTAAACAGGAATCTTGGGATTTGGAGGAAAAATTGCTTGATGTTAAAAAGAAGAGATTTGGTATGTAGAACAGTTTTGGTGGTTTGTTTTTTGTATAACACATTTTTACTTTTTTTAAAAATATATATTTTATTGATTTTTTTTACAGAGAGGAAGGGAGAGAGATACAAAGTCAGAAACATCAATGAGAGAGAGACATCAATCAGCCGCCTCCGCATGCCCCACTGGGGAGATGTGCCGCAAGCAAGGTACTTGCCCCCAACTGGAATCGAACCTGGGACCTTTCAGTCCACAAGCCGACGCTCTATTCACTGAGCCAAACAGGTGTCGGCCACATTTTTACTTATTATGGACATTGATGAGGCCATATCCCTCAGCTACTGAGAAATTTTTTTATTTTTATTTTTTTAATTTAATAAATCTTTATTGTTCAGATTATTACATTTGTTTATCTTTTTTTCCCTCCACAGCTCCCCTTCACCCGGCTCCCATCCCTCCCTCTGCCCTAACCTCCCTACCCATTGTCCTCATCCATAGGTGTATGATTTTTGTCCAGTCTCTCCCTGAACTCTCCTCACCTCTCTCCCCCTGAGTATTGCCAGTCCACTCCTTTTCTATGCTCCTGATTCTATTACATATATTCACCAGTTTATTCTGTTCATCAGATTTTTAATTCACTTGGTTTTTACATTCACTTGTTGATAGTTATGTATTTGTTGTTCATAATTTTTATCTTTACCTTTTTCTTCTTCCTAAAGAGTACCTTTCAGCATTTCATATAATACTGGTTTGGTGTTGATGAACTCCTTTAGCTTTTTCTTATCTGTGAAGCTCTTTATCCGCCCTTCAATTCTGAATGATAGCTTTGCTGGATAGAGTAATCTTGGTTGTAGGTTCTTGCTATTCATCACTTTGAGTATTTCTTGTCACTCCCATCTGGCCTGCATCGTTTCTGTTGAGAAATCAGCTGACAGTCGTAGGATAGAGCCTTGGCCTGCGGACTGAAAGGTCCCAGATTCTATTCTGGTCAAGGGCATGTATCTTGGTTGTGGGCACATCCCCTGTAGGGGGCGTGCAGGAGGCGGCTGATCGATGTCTGTCATCGATGTTTCTAGCTCTCTATCCCTCTCCCTTCCTCTCTGTAAAAAAATCTATAAAAATTTTTTTTTAAAGTATCATGGGAAAGTCATGGCCTCCTTCATTTGTGACCACAGTTAGACATATTTATATATACAACATTTATATATATATATATATATATATATATATATATATATATATATATATTATTGATTTTTTACAGAGGAAGGGAGAGGGAGAGAGAGTTAGAAACATCGATGAGAGGGAAACATCAATCAGCTGCCTCCTGCACATCCCCTACTGCAGATGTGCCTACAACCAAGGTACATCACCTTGACCGAAATCAAACCTGAAACCCAAAGGCTGATGCTCTATCCCTAAGCCAAACCTGTTAGAGCCTATACTTAATTTTTAAATGGTTGGTAATACATACGGCTCTACAGCTTTTTAACCTTTTAACATGGGATGGCTTTCTGCATTTTCTATAGAAAATTTGGAAACAGAAAAGTATGCATAGGAAAAGTTAAATTTATTTTATCATCAAGAAATAATCATGCCGAGACTGGTTTGGCTCAGTTGATAGAGCATCGGCTTGCGGACTGAAAGGTCCCAGGTTTGATTCCAGTTGGGGCATGGACCTTGCTTGTGGGCACATCTCCGCTGTGAGGCCACATCTCCACTGTGGGGCGTGCAGGAGGTGTTTCTGACTTTCTATCTCTCTCCCTCTCTGTAAAAAATCAACAAAATATATTTAAAAAGAAAGAAAGAATCAGTCTTGCCCTAGCTGATTTGGCTCAGTGGATAGAGCGTCGGCTGGCGGAATGAAAGGTCCCAGGTAGTATTCCAGTCAAGGGCATGTACCTTGGTTGCAGGCATATCCCCAGTAGGAGGTGTACAGGAGGCAGCTGATCAATGTTTCTCTCTCACTGATGTTTCTAACTCTCTATCCCTCTTCCTTCTCTGTAAAAAAATCAATAAAATATATTTAAAAAAAAAAAAAGAATCACTACTTTCTTCAGTGCTTATTTTTTTAAAAAAATTGGTATCACTTTATTCTGTGTTGTACAATGCTTTTTCATTTAACAGTGTGGTTATGATTTATTTTTAAATATACAAATTTGCCTGATTATAACTAATGCCAGGGTCACAAATAGTCTTGGTCATCTGATCTAATTACCCTTTGGATGCCTAATATGTTTCCATTGTATTCCAGTCTTCTTTTGATACATTAATGTCTAGAAAACAAGCTCCTGAGCCACGCCCATTTATGTTTTTAAATAGTTTCATTCTTAGAACATACCAGGAACTACAAAAAATGGTGTTTATCCCTGGTGAAGGGAACCTTACTTGTCACTGAAAATTTCTCTTGGTGTATGTCATTTTGAAAATGAAGGAAGGAAAACTGTTTGCTTACATACATATATATATATATCCCTTGCCTGTTTTGGTACCCAGATTTGCTCCTCTTTCACACAATGGAACTTCAAACACTTGTCAACAGCTATTACTGTCATATATACAAACCTTGCACATTTGCATTGCTAAATATGAAATTACAATATTGGTATTTTTTACCAGGAAAGCCATATTCAGATCAAAATAGAACTGTAACCGAATATGCTTCTCATTAAACAAAAAATTTCTTTACTGAAATAACCATCATTTTTTAAAGATTCTTGTTTATAGGAGTTATCATATATAGTATATTGTTTTATTTTTAACCTTACAGAATTAAAAAGAGCTTCAGAAAGTAAATTTTTAGAAATACAGACTGAAAAGAACAAACAGAAAGATGATTTGGCCAGTATGGAAAATTCAGACAAGATAAAGACCTTAAAACAAAAGCTACAGAAGGAGATACAAATTACTACAGTTCTTCAACATGTCTTCCAGGTAAAGTGTATATAAACTAGGAAGGGAGGTAAAGCACTTTAAAAAAAGTGATTGATTCTGTTACTTTCAGACTTACTTACAGTTAGTCTTTGATCTTGACAAAATAATTCCCTACTGCCCTGGCCGGTGTTGCTTAATGGATGGACATCTGCGTGTGCACCAAAGGATCTTGGGTTTGATATCTGGTCAAGGGCTCATACCTGGGTTGCATGTACATGTTTCTCTCTCTCTCTTTCTCTCTTCCCCACCCTCCCTCCTTTCTAAACTCTCTAAACAATAAAATAAAATTAATGGGAAAAATATCCTTACAGTAAAAATTAACAAAACAAAAATATTCTGTACTAAAAATAAGTCTGTTTACATATATCTGGAGTCCATGTATATTTAATGTTTAAGGCTTTGATTTTTCATTGTGGCAATTTAAATGGAAATGATTTTTAACAGCTCTGTGGGGGCAGAATGATATGATGGTAAGCCCTAGACTGCAAGTTGGGAGTTGGGGAAAACATGGATGGGTTGATGGGCATTTAGAGTTAAGATCCTGATTGTTACTTAACAGTTGCTGACCTTGAACAAATGACTAACTTCAAAGCATCAGTGTCCTTATTTAGAAAGAATGGTTGTGAAAACTAAACACATTCATGTTAATAAATGTAGGTAGTTATCATGTCAAGTTTTAAATCATAAGTATCCTATTTCTTTATTCTGCAGGGCTTTTTTAAACTACTTTTTGAATTATAAAATGTCTCTGGAACTATTGAAATACTTAAATTACCAGTTTCAAATTATGAATATGCATAGTTAAAACTATTATATGTGAAACAAGTGCCTATTATGTGAAAAGCATGTCCTTATAGAAAATGAGGTCTTAATATCTCACCATAAGAAATTCTTCCCAGGTCTTTGTTTTTTTGTTTTGTTTTTTTTTGGTTAACCCTCACTAGAGGCTATTTTTCCATTGACTTTTATTTTATTTTTCATATATTTTATTGATTTTTTACAGAGAGGAAGGGAGAGGGATAGTTAGAAACATCGACGAGTGAGAGACATTGATGAGCTGCCTCCTGCACGCCCCCTACTGGTAATGGGCCCACAGCCAAGTACATGCCCTTGACCAGAATTGAACCTGGGACCCTTCAGTTCCCAGGCCAATGCTCTATCCACTGAGCCAAACCGGTTTCGGCTAGTTTTCCATTGACTTTTAGAGAGAGTGGAAGGGATGGGGAAGGATAGAGAGACACATCAATTAGTTGCCTCCCACACACAACTTGCGCAGGGACAGGATTGAGCCTGCAACCAAGGTACATGCCATTGATCAGAATCGAACGCAGGCCAACACTCAATCCACTGAGCCAAATTGGCTAGGGTTCTTCCCCAGGGTCTTACACCTACTTTTTAGTAGCAGTAGATTCAGTTAGAAGTGATCAAATCCCTTAGGTTAACCTCAAGTAGAAGATTGCATAACTAAAGAATCATTTTCATTTTCTTTGGCACATATTCCTTCCTACTGCTTTGGAACTTCTGTTATTCTGCATTTCTTAATTTTTATATTCTCAAAATCGCTGTTAATCTTGGTTTAATGAATTCATTGCAGTATTTAGTAGAACACAGATTTAACCAATTTGGGAGCTCTCTTTGTTCCAAAAAGAAGATCAGCCTTCAGGGTTTGTCATATTTAAATGCTTACTTTTATCTGCCTACATAAATTCGACTGAATTTATATATACAAGTTCTTTTATTCATTTCTAGCAAGAATTTGCGTTATATAGGCCAAACTTTTATATATTTTATATGTAATAATTTACCATTTATTCTCTAAAATTGATTTTAACAATATTTCAATTAGTAACTCAGTATCATTGAGCTATAGGTTTTCAAAGAATAATGACCAGAATTTTCATTAATTATGACCCTAATCATTCCTTCATTGTCTAGCACAGAAAATGTTCTTCACCTTTTTCAGGGTCTTGAAACTTTGTAAGGACTAAGAATTAAGCTCTTTTTTTACCTCTTTTTAAAAATAGGACATATTAGCCGAAACCGGTTTCGCTTAGCGGATAGAACGCTGGCCTGCGGACTGAGGGGTCCCAGGTTCGATTCCAGTCAAGGGCATGTACCTTGGTTGCAGGCACATCCCTAATGGGAGATGTGCAGGAGGCAGCTGATCGATGTTTCTCTCTCATCCTCTCTTTAAAAAATAAATAAAAAATATTTTTAAAAAATAAATAAATAACAAAAATAGAATGTATTACTTTTAGGCTTAAATTGTTGTTCATCTTATTAATACAAAGTGAACTCTGAACCACAGTTGTTATCTTTTCCCCATAATGTAGGCTGCCACTGCAAGAATCTTTAATAGGTAAAACTATCCACAAAAATAAAGAATTATTAGCATTGTGCATTCTCCTCGCCTTAGGGGATCAAGGTTGAAGCCTTGCTGAAAATGGAAATGAGGACACAAGAATGTATTACTTGCCCTAGGTGTGGCCTAGTTGGTTGGGCATGGTCCCATGCACGAAAAGTTGCTGGTTCCATTCCTAGGCAGGACACATGCCCAGGTTTTGGGCTTGATCCCTGGTAAGAATCCTACAGGAGGCAGCTGATCAATGTTCCACTCACACATCAGTGTTTCTCTCTCCCTCTATAGTATGTAATAAGATCAGTGAAAGAGGATATTTTAAAAGCTTGTTAAATTTTAAAAATAAATTTTTATTGCCGAAACCGGTTTGGTTCAGTGAATAGAGCCTTGGTCTGGGGACTGAAGGGTCCCAGGTTCGATTCCCGTCAGGGGCATGTATGTACCTTGGTTGCAGGCATATCCCCAGTAGGGGGTGTGCAGGAGGCGGCTGATCGATGTTTCTCATCAATGTTTCTAGCTCTCTATCCCTCTCCCTTCCTCTCTGTAAAAAAATAAAATATATTTTAAATAAATAAATAAATAAATTTTTATTGATTTCAGAGGGGGAGAGGGAGAGGTAGAAACATCAATGATGAGTGAGAATCACCAATTGGCTCGCTCCTACATTCCCCCACTGAGGGTGGAACCCAAAACCCAGGCATGTACCAGGATCAGGAATCAAACCCTGGTTTCCTGGTTCATGGATCATTTATAGGTTGATGCTCAACCACTGACCCATACCAGTTGGGCAAAGCTTGTTAAAATTTTAAAAGTACAAAGAACATATATACATAACCAAAGACATAGATAATAGTGTTGTAATGGCCAGAGGGGAAGGGGAGGGAATGGGCTGAGTGGAGGTGCATAAATTGGGGAGAAATGGGGATATCTGTAACTGTCAACAAGAAAGTTAAAAAATGCTTAAAACTTTAAAAAACTTTTTTTTTATATTGCAGAACCTCATTATGGGGAGTAAAGTCAATTGGGCAGAGGATTCTGCTTTTAAGGAAATTGTTCTGCAGCTTGAGAAGAATCTCACCATGATCTAATAAGAATTCTGTTTTGGCATTACTTGTTTCTATCTTTGATGTGTCATTTAAATAGTAAATTTCAGGTGAAATGTGTGATTTTCAGTGTTTTTGTAACTATTATACGCAGCTTTTTAAAAAAGCTTATAACTATAATATGGGATCTATTGCTTTAAATATGATC
>PVJN01065458.1:0-10254 GCA_004026805.1 Lasiurus borealis | reverse complement strand
AAAAAAAAAAATCCCAGCATGATTTCAATTCAGAACCCTTCAGCACAGCGCTGTTCCTCTCACTTCTTGCCTCAATGGCTTTTCCTGGGGTTGAAAGTTATTTAATGCTCATGGTGATAGCCGATCTTTCCTTCTACCATCCCCAGTGGCCACTGGAGCTCCCTCATTCAAACATAAGCTCATGGGAAGCCAAAGAGAAGGCAGTTACTCTGCGGGGTACCAAACAGCTGTGCTTTTTAGTATGCACCTAAATGGCTTCCTAGGGTAACATTGATCACCAAAGTACTCTGTTTTGAGTAAGCAAACTCTTATTTTAACCACAAATTGCTGTAAGTGTTGTGGCCCTGAATGTTATTCTAGAACAGTATCAAGGCACTCCTTTCTCAGCTTGGGCATCCAAGTCTGGGAGGGCACACTCAGCAGCATAAATTACGGGTGGTTTTGTTGGCAAACCCAAGGTGGTTGTTTCCGGGGTAGGCTGGAAATGCCACTCACCATTTAGAAAGCAGCCCTTGCCTCTTCAATCAAACAGTAACATGTATTGCTTTCTGGCAAACTGGGTAATACTGGTGGACTTAGTCACTTGCCTACTGCCAGCCTGTCCTTGGTCTGGAGGGTAGCACTTTGCTCCATCATGAGCATTACCAAGGCTTTGGCAGCATTTGTTGAAAACTCTTGTGTTTTGGGAGTTTGGGTTCTGTGGCAACATATCCATGTGGATCTGCAGAGTGTGCTCAGCTCCATCTTTACCTCAAACCTGCTCTTGACTTCTTACACCAGACCAATTCAGGAGAAAGAGGAAGGCAGGAAGAAACCAGCCTTCCTATACCAAGTTCCTGGTACCTCTTGAGTGTCTACTGCCTGAAAGGGAAAAACTGATAAGGGTCATAAGGGTCAAACGGGGGTGAAGGTAAGAGAAAGCCAACCCCAGGTGAGCACATCAATGATTCTACATCCCAACCTTGACTGTGTTCTCTTGGGCGTGGGGATTGGCACTAGGTAGCAGATGGAAATCCAAGAGGACTGCATTAAGTTTGGCTCCCATTGGTGTCTAGGAGCACTAGGTTAGATGAATCACCCACCCAATGCCTCCCACTCCTCCAGGGACTATATTATGAGCAGTATGTCTCACTGGGTGGTAAGATCTATGCCAGATGATGATATCATGACCCAAAAGGTGTTAAAAGACCATGATGTTGATCTGTTAATGGCCATATTCCCATTGTCCAATCCAATTAACAACTCTATTCTCACCCATGAAACTGAAGAGTGTCCATAGAAGCAGTTATGACTCAGACAAACAGTGGCCTGTAAGGATTTTCCAGGTGAGCACAGACTAGTTTATCATGTGATCCTTAGACCTGCTCATCATTCTGCATCATCTGTTTTACTCCAGTATCATCCCCATTGACATATACACCTGACTTGACATAACGCATCTTAAAATAAATTTGCCCTTGACTTGATATACTTATTCAACTATGGCCCATTTTTTTGCTTCTTCTTATAGTAAAACCCCTAGAAAGTTATGGATTATCACTGTCTATTTTCCCACTTCCCATTTCTCCCAACAAGCGTCCTCATTCCCTGGCTTATTTCTGTCTCAGAGTCTTTGTATATGCTGTTTCTTGTGCCTGGAATGCTCTCCCCCTGACCTCAGCATAATTAACTCTGCACCAGTCAAGCCTCAGCTTCAGCATCACCTCCTGAGGGAGACTTTCCCTGACTGCATGGTTTAAAGCTGCTCCTAAACCTAGTCATTCTTCATATCATTACTCTGTTTGTTTTTCTATGTATCAATGAACACTCTTTACTTGAAATTATCTTTGTACTTGTTTATAGTTTATTTTTGTCTCTCCACACTAAACCATGTGACAGCAATCTTGTCTGTTCCCTGCTTTTTCCCTAATTTATACTATTGCTTTGCTCATATCATATGCTCAATAAATATTTGTTGTGTGAGTAAATGCTCCCATTATGAAAAGTTCCATACTGTGGTTCTGTTTCTAGTATGAAGCAAGAAGGTGTCTAACTCTGGCAGTACAAGAAAATTACCTAGACATCCTATATAATAAAGAGGTAATATGCAAATTGACCATCACTCTAACATACAAGATGGCCACCCCCATGTGGTCAAAGATGGCCACCTTCATGTGAACACAAGATGGCCACCACAAGATGGCCTGCAGGGGAGAGCAGTTGTGGGCAATCAGGCCAGCAGAGGAGGGTAGTTGGGAGGGACCAGGTCTGCAAAGGAGGGCAGTTGGGGGCGATGAGGACATCAGGAGAGGGCAGTTGGGGGCAACCAGGCCTCCAGGGGAGGGCAGTTAGGGACAATTGGGCTGACAGGGAAGCAGTTAGGTATCAATCAGGCTGGCAGGGGAGTGGTTAGGGAGTGATCGGGCAGGCAAGCAGTTGAAAGCCAGCAGTCCTGGATTGTGAGAGGGATCCCAGATTGGAGAGGGTAAGGCTGGGCTGAGGGACACACACCCCTGTTCATGAATTTTGTGAATAAAAATATAAAATAAAAGGCCTCTAGTCATATAAAATAAAAGGCTAATATGCAAATTGACTGAAGGGTAGAATGACCGATCTCTATAATGTCCAGGGGTTAGATGCTCAATTCAGGAGTTGCCCCTGGTGATCAGTACATTCTTATAGGGGGAGCACTGCTCAGCCAGAAGCAGGACTCATGGCTGGTTAGCACAGCTGGCAGTGGTGGGAGCCTTTCCAGACTCCATCCCTCAAGGGATGTCCACCTGTCTGCTTGGACCTACTAGCAGTTCTAAGCCAGCAGGTGGACAACTGGGCCTAATCTGACAAGTAGACATCCCCTGAAGAGTCCTGGACTGTGAGAGGGCACAGGCCAGACTGAGGGACCCCTCTGCTCCCAATGCATGAATATTGTGCACTGGGCCTCTAGTATTTTTAATAATTCAGGTTCTTGGACCTCATCTCAGCCTTTATTAAGGTGCCTTTGAAAGTGTCCTGACTTTTCTATTTACTCTGATGAGAAGTCTTGAAGTGGCAAAGGTCAGAAACAGAGGATGAGCATTCAGGCTAACAGAGTTTGGGTTAAGTGACCTTGTGAATCCTTGTTCCAGCGGAGTAAAAATTGTTGGAGACCACTAGATTGCAGCTGGGGGTGGGGATGAGGGTGGAAGGAGAGGAGAAGCTGCACTCTGTGATGTGGGCCCATCTGGTTGTTGAAAGCTAAGGTCATTTTACCCACTTTGGTAGCAAAGTGGTTCTGGGAATTATGAGGGCACTTATTAGTCAGGAAGAACTCTCTACCTCACTATATCCTTTAGCTTCACGATCTAGAACTCTGCTGTCCAATACAGTAGCCACAATTTAAATATGAATTAATTAAAATTAAGGTATTTGAATTAAATTTATTAAAATTAAAATGAAATCACATGAAGAATTTCATTCTTCAGTCCCACCAGTCACATTTTAAGTATTCACTAACCACCTGAGCTAATGGCTCTAGCATTTGATAGCATATTTCCATCTCTGTAGAAAGTTCTGTTAGATGAGATGGTTTAGAAAATAGGCTCCTGGGACAGTTCAGGCATCTACCTGCTGTTGTTATTGCATTAAACGCCAGCCTTGTCAGTGCTACATGGAACTGAGCTTTCCTCTGCTTAAGCAATGAGTCTCATGAGGCCTGGGAATTTCAGTGGAGCAGGTGAGAAGCTGATGAAAACAGCTTGTAAAAACATGTGTCAACAGATTTGCCCACACACAGAGGAGATACACATTTTCTCAGAGACAAATCGTTGTTGCTTCAGAGAACCTGGGGGAGAAGCACATCTCTGAGCCAGGGAAGGCACTTCTCTTAACTTGCTCTTTTTGAAACCTGAGGTCAAGGTCATTGATAGGAATATCACTGGGATTTCTAAGTTCACTTTAAGGCAGGCCACATGACTTATGCTCTTATATTATCTCCTCCTTTGCATTTTACTAGCTAGATGATAAACACTAGCACTTAGTCTAACTTGCTTTCTAATTAGTTCCCTACGTTTCCAGGGTTATACCTTATTTCCTTCTCTGCAGCACCTGCTAATATGCACGGTGCATAATTATTTCTATACAAATATTCCTTATTGGCTAAGTGGATGGATAGATGGAGTCAGACCTACACTGCCCATGTTTCAGTGATAGCACTATTTCTGGAGGTACACGTTTTCTCATCTCAGGGCTTCAGAGGAATTTAGCATCTCTCTTTTCTAAAGATGATGAGATATATCTTCCAAGTCACCAGCGCATTAATGAATGAAGGAAAAGTTCTCTAATGTCATCAGAGTATTCTCATTGGACTTGATCAGAAAAGCCATTTCCATTTTCTTCTCTCTGGCAGAAAACCAGCTACAGAAAGAAGAAATCCAACTGTAAAGGAAAACATGGAAATAGGTGAATTTCATAAGAAATTGGGCATGTATCATGTGAAACATTGAGGTTCCCAGAGCATTTTTTCTGACTCTTAAAAACCCAATCTTGAATGCTTATTATTAGACTCTCGAATCTTCTATTCCCACATCTTGTCTCTGGGGGAGAGGAGAAGGAGACTGCATATTCCACAGCGGGGAGCACTTGCCACCTGGTAAAAGAGCCTGGTTGTCGGGGTGTATTCGTTATCTCCCAGTGGTGTGCTCATGTCCATGAGGATGGGACGCTACAAGGAAATGCAATAATGCTTATTCAGAACAATGTGAACAAACTGTTTCTCCTCCCGAGCATACTTTTTCTTGTTAAATTATCAATTATGTAAATATAGGTTACTTAGCAATGTGGGTTTTAGTAATTATTTTCTGATTATAAAAATAATCCACAGTTGCCCTGGCTGGTTTGACTCAGTAGATAGAGCGTCAGCCTGCAGACTGAAGGGTCCCAGGTTCACTTCAGGGACACATGCCGGGGATGTGGACTCAATTTCCAGTAGGGGGTATGCAGGAGGTAGCTGATCAATGATTCTCTCTCATCATTGATATTTCCAACTCTCTCTCCCTCTCTGAAATCAATAAAAATATTAAAAAAAATAATCCACAGTCAATACAGAAGTATAGCAAAGTATAAAGTAATTGTGAAAAGCTATTAAGAAAAGTAAAAATGTTGTAACCTTACTACCCTGAATTATTACACTGTATTGCATTTTCTTTCCTTTTTCTGTGCTATGTACATTTGTATCTTATGAATAGTTAGGGTCATGTTGTTCATACTTAATTTTATTTGTATATTTAACAATGCATTATTAGGAATATATCCCCATAGCATTAAATAATTTTCAGAGCAAGATGATATATAGTTTATAAACACCCCCCCACACACAAAATGTATAGGCTATAAATATGGTATTATTTAAAGGAAATTTATGGTTGTAAGTTCTTGTATTAAGAAAGAAGGAAGTCAGCACTCTCCCTCTCTGGAGCATGCAGCACCTGCCATCTTTCTGCCCTTCTGCCTCTCTCCCCTCCACCCCCAGGCTCTCTCTGGAGGTGCCTTTCCCTTGCCCCTCTTCTTCCCCCAGGGTATTACCTTTACCTTTCTCTCACCTAAGCTCCAGGGCCCTTCTTTTTGCCTCTGTAACTTGATTTCTGAGAGCCTGTATCTCAGCTGGCTTGCTTCTTCCTACCTGTGGAACTTTCTAGATAAATTTTTGTTTCTAATTTGAAGAAAGAAAGAAAGGGAGAAAGAAAGGAAGAAAGAAAGAAAGAAAGAAAGAAAGAAAGAAAGAAAGAAAGAAAGAAAGAAAGAAAGAGAAAAAAGACTATCATTGCACATATAATTTAAGGTGTTGAAAGAGGAATAGCAGAATTAACAAAGTTCCAAACAGGAAATTAAACTGAATTTATGAACACAGAAATGTGTTAGATTTGTCTACTGTGTCTTTTTCCATTCTGTACTTTGAACCCTGCAATCTTAATGTTTTAGATGTGTCTCTCCTCTACATCTTTGAGGATATTTAACTGAGGCATTTGGTCCATTTTCATTTAAATGTAATTCACTGAAATATCTCTGTTTTTGTTTTTTGTTTTCTATCCTACTTCTCTCTCTCTCTCTCTCTCCCTCCCCCCACACCCCCCCCCCTATTCCCGCCCCCCTTCTTCTGAACTGATTACTTTCCACTTTTTTCTACTACTTCTAAAGTTACACATCTAATTCTCTCTCCTGGAGCACCTCCTAGAATGTTAACAAGCACATTACTGTATTCTAAATGGAATGAATACATTTGCTTCCTTCTCTACTTTACAATAACCTCAGGAAACTTTAATCCTTTTATCCTTTCTAATTTATATGCTATTGTTGCTGTGCAACTCATTTCTATTGTCATGGTTCTACAGTCAGCTTTTTGGATATACTCATATACTTGCCACTTTCTTGACTCATTATGCCATCTTTCATCTCAATATGCATACATAATACACATAAGTACAGTTCTATCTTTTTACCTGCGCTTATTTCTACCTGACATTTTCCTGATCAGCTAGATGAATCTTGCCTCTTAAGTGAGCGAGGTCAGAAGGGAAGTAAATCCTGGAAGCCATTTGTAGAGTTTCCAGAAATTTATGTGACCTCCTTATTCATGCATTGAGTGTCCTGGGCTGGAGGACACACAGTCACAGTACTTCAGAGACCATGTATTCTCACCACCATCTCTCTAACCACACTTTCTCCATTTTCCTCCTTGAAAAAAACAAAGAGAAGAGCCATCTGCCTTGAAAGCCATCCTGGGTGTACTCTCCTCTATCAGAAAGTGTTGGAAGCCGCCATTGTCTTCACCAGCAGAGAGGTGTGGACAAGGAACCCTGAAGGTTAACCTTGAAAGCTCTGGAAGGTCAGAGCCAAGCACCCACTGTCTGGTTGAGACAAAGGGAGCTGAAGCAACTTCCACCTTTTAGTTTCATGTAAATCTTTGCTGATTGGCTATTACTGGAATTGCCTGCCTAAGGGCTATGGGTGGATCCCAAAACCTGAATAAAAGGGATCTCAAGGCCAGAACAAAGCAGAGTCCTTCCTCTTGAGCTGGACTCCCGCCTGCCCCCTCAATTCTCAAATTTATATTTTCTTGTCTAGTCTCTTTCATCTGTGTGTGGCCTCCTCCAGAACCCGAACCCTGAACCTGGACCTTGAACTTGTACACGTGGGATGTGGGGAGCACACTCACAAAGTGTTAGAAATAGAGGCTAAATTCAGAGATACTACATCACCCAAAACTGCATAGGGACAGGACCAGGACTCTGGCATCGGCCACATCCCTAAAGGAGAGCCTGCCAATTCTTACTGCAGAATGGATTTTCACTTCAAAAGCCTGAGCCAGCTTTTTGAAGTGGCTCTCTGGCCTGGAGGCATTTCGAAGCATCACAACATAAGGCAGGTGGCCGCAAAGTGTGTCTAAACTCACCTGGCACTGCCTCTGGCTTCCCTGAATGCAGAGCTGGCCCCAATCGCCAAGCTGTCTCTGGGAGCCCCTGGCATCCAGCACAGGGCGAGAGAGGCCATCAGCACTGATGAGTTAGTAGCCCCCGCGTAAAGGTCTGACTGAGAGGCATTCTGTGCCAGCTGATTATTTCCTGTTTTATGTAAAACCTCCCTTGTGGCTTAGTTTTGTTGCTCTTTTGCCTGAAGACCCTCTTACTTGGGTTCACAGTTGATCAAAGCAATTGGGCAGGTTCAAAAAAAGTCCAGATGATGGGCTCACTGACACACCTACTGACCCTCCTCATTAGCTGCTGTTGCAAAGCAATAAAAGGGGAAACTAAGAACATTTGCAAATTCAAAGTCAAAGTTTGGGCACTCTCCTTGGACATAGGCTGGAGTCAGCCTCTCACTTTGTACCAGTCCTGCCTCATGTTTTCAACAGGAAAAATTGGGCCAATAAAGTTTGCTTGCTTGATGGAAGGTAAAAGGCATAAAGGGTAAATGTCATTTAGGAGATGGAAATTTAGTGAATGCTTAGGAAATGTTTAAGTCAATATAATTTTTTCTATTGGTGAAGGTGGTCACTCGGAAATTAAGGTTAGGTTTACTATGAGTCCCATGGTCTAAAAAACTTTTCAAGCACTCTTCAACATATCTAATAACAGATGTTTTCTCTTTTCTGGAATACCTAGAAAATAGTATCTACCGTCCCAAACCATCTGGAGAATATTTGGAGCTGACCCAGTGAGAGTAACAGGACAAGGAGACAATCAGACCAGCACTTGACACTTGATAATTGTTGACTGAATGGATGAGTAAAATATCAACTCTCCAGATCTAAAGCAAGATGCTGATATCTCTGAGAGGAAAGCAAGTGAAAGAATTCCATAAAGCTCAATGAAGAGTGTTGTATTTGGAAAATTAAGTTTCAATTCCTGAGAGAACACAGGAGAAAGAAGGACTATTTCTATAGTGGTATGACTTTAGTCATTTCTGAATGTGTGACTGTCATAGGGTGGAACCCTAGGAAAGACGGTCTTCAGTCAAAAGAGCAACAAAACTAAGCCAAATGGGAGATTTTACATAAAACAGAGAACAAAGGTCTCAGTCAGACCTTTACTTGGGGGCTAAATGACTTTTGTCATTTCTGAATGTAGTATCTTTGAATTTAGCCACTATTTCTATAGTGGTATGACTTTTGTCATTTCTGAATGTGTGGCTGTCATAGGGTGGAACCTTAGGAAAAGTCACCTGTGTGTTCTAACACTGATACAAACTTGACTGTGATGGGATATTGTGCACACACAGAACCCACAAAACAGCAGACCAATTTTACTAATAAATCTAATGCAAATATCTTAAATAAAATATTGGCACATTAGTTAGAAATTTTTTTTTAACCTGCACAATTTCTAATAGCTTGTTGACTAAAGAGAAAAATATAACTTTATTATAAGGAAATAATTAAAATTTTTCAATAATACAGAAGGGGTCCTGGCCGGTGTGATTCAGTTGGTTAGGTGTCAAAAGACTGCAGGAGCAATACCTGGTCAGGGCATATTCCTGGATTGTGGACTTTATCCCCAGGAGGGGCCATGCAAGAGGCAGCCAATCAATCAATGTTTCTCTCTCTCTCTCTCTCTCTCTCTCTCTCTCTCTCTCTCTCTCTCTCTCTTCCCCCTCCCCCCTTCCTCTCTCTTTAAAAAATAAAAAAAATAAAATCTTTTAAAAGAATAGAAGAGCATTTTGGGGAAACTGACTTTTGATCATGGTTTTTGGATCAAAGTCATTGTTAGAACCACCAGCTGAAAGAGCGTTAAATCAGAATCAACAGGTGGATCACAGATAAATGGGCTTTTCAAATCACAGGAAAGTGGGAGTGGCGGTTGCTCACCAACCCAGATAATGACTCTGCTTCCTCCGATGTGGCAGAAGTTTCTTCTGTGAACGTCAATCTTCTGTTTAGGTAAGTTCTTCCAAAATGATAAGGTGAGCCTGTAAATACAGTTCCATTTCCTGTCCGAAATTCCAGTCGGCTCTGAAGGGAGCCATTGAGAAGGCTGATCTGGTGGGATGAGGGAAGCAGGAGATGATCTATGAGGGATGAGAGGAGAGAGATGGCTCACATTCTTTAGACGAATGAGCATTGAGTTTGTAAAGAGAGAGCTAGGCATCCTTGGAGTGGCACCGATTAGTAACATCAATCATAACGAAACCCAGTCATGACTGCTGGCCGCTGACAGGCCCACACCAGTAAGAGATTAGAGATGAAGTCATTAAACCATCTCCTGGAAGACTGTGCTCTGCTTAATCCTTTTAGGTAAATAGGCCCTTCTCACCAGGCCTTGGACATCAGGTGACTTGAGAAATTAGACCTAGTATTCTGCAAGCACTGGGAGGAAGTACATGAGTTGGCCTGTGAGGTGTGACCAGCCAGTTTGCTAGTGGCACGAGTTTTCCATAGAACTCCACCCACGCACAAAAGAACGGAGGGAAAAATTCTTCAAGGTAAGTATTCAGGATGGCTTCACAGGAGCCAAGAAAAAGTAACACTTCATCTGATACCTTCCCTCTGACTCCCTCTGACCAGGCCAGAGGGGACATGGGTAGGAGTGGAGGGGGTTGAGGTGAAGGGGGGTAACAGTGGTGTGAGCAGCATGGGACATGGAGTGTGATGCTGGAGTGTGGGCAGGGGCAGAGGGGGATCTGAAGGTGTCACTGAAACAGGAATTTTTAGGGTGAAAAAGACAGGTTTAGGAAAATTTAGAAATTAGGGGACCTTGGAGGAAGCACAGGGCTGCAGACCAGCAGAAGGCTTATTTCCATAGAATG